>JAZDUA010000273.1:690000-885000 GCA_038098605.1 Gryllus longicercus | reverse complement strand
TATATAGAGAGGCCAACCCCAAAATACTGCCAGTGGGGGTTGGAACCTCTGGGGCTACGCCAAGATCCACAGTCAGTGCCCTCAAGGCGTAGAGGATCACGTCTCAAGGCGATCTACCAACTGTCTCGTTAATAGGTCTTACGAGTTTAATTACGCTCCACACCCAATTTGTAAATTACAGTGGAGCGATTTAGCACTGATCTCAGTAGGGGCAGTTCCCTGGAGAAATCTAAGAAACCCAGGGGATTCTGAAATGCCTAGGATTCATTTAATTACCACGTCTTTATGTGGGAAGTGTAAGCTATTTAACGTGACATGTACAAAATGGTGTAATCCGCGCCTATATTTTATGGGTCCTTGATATCGAAAATTGACGGATGGAAAACCATATCTGTCGCTGTGATTTGTGGGGGTTATTTACATGCATCCTCATCATTTTCTATTTTTTCTCAAAAATGGCTCTAATTTGTTTTTTAAACGTTTTCTTTTGAGAATGAAAATGAAAAGACTATCGTAAGTCTCATTTTAGTAAAAATATCTTAATTTTTGAAAATGTAAAAGTTCAAATATTTTTCGGCATCTTCCTACAAGTACATTGATGATAGAGGTTTTGTAAATAAAATTTGCTCTTGCAAAGTCAAATCTTGAAACACAGTCATTTACAATTTTTCTAAAATATAAGACCTTTTGCGAAAATGTGCGTCAAATACCCGGAATTAAAGGAATTATTTTCTCGAGAACAACTCCTGCAATTTTCTTTAAATGTTTCCTCGGGTAGAGCTTTAGAGATTTAAAAAATAGTATAGGTGTCGTTTTCGGGAAACTCTTTGCAACTTTGAAAAATGAATTCAAAATTCAAAAGTGGAATACTGATAGAGATTGTTTTCTAACATGAAATTGAAATTTGATCCCTAATTATGGCATGATCATTCAAAAAATGGAAGCTTTCTTAGATGTAATGAAAGCAAGCTAAATTATCCTTGCTTTTGTGGATAATAGGCCACAAATACAGTAACCATATAGATTTATTCACGTTCCTTTCTTTTGTAGATGTAAGAAATTACTCCATTTCCTGACTTTCGAAATCATTGCAGAAATGCCACGCAGGCGTTTTGTTTGAATTGGTTTCAACCTTCTCAAGTAATGACTAAAGTGTCAGAAGCGCAAAAATTGCAATATTATAATATTAAGTAAGCGTTCCCCAAAATTTGACTTTCTGTACGCCTGTCTGTCTGTCTGTCTATCCGTCCGTCCGTCCGTCCGTCCGCTGTATAATTATCCCATAATAGGATAATTATATTGTATATTTTCAAATAAGGATAATTATCCTACGGGGCGGCAACACTGAAGGTTTTCCTTCCGAGTGATTAAAGCCCTGCACCGCATTGTGTGATCAGCTACATTCGGGCGATACAATCTCTGACTTCTTGTCTACATTTGATACATTTGATATACTCTTTGGCCATTCAACGTGTGGGTGCCGTGGCGCTGCGGCACGTGGTCTGGCCAACGCTACATCTCAGCGCTAAGAACGCATAAACACGTTTTCTGACACCTATCTTAGAATACTCTTGAGATCCGAAAACAAATTCTCATTTCCCCACCATGAGACCAGAGGCGTCGAATGGCACTTCATTTCACATCTCGATTGATGCACGGGGGGAGGTCTCATCGTGAGTGACGGATGGATGCACGCAGTTTACTCGAATAGTACTATATAATGACACACACACACACAGATATATATATATATATATATATATATATATATATATATATATCTACATTTCTACATTTCTACATTTCATGCTTATACCATTCTATTCTTATATATATATATATATATATATATATATATATATATATATATATATATATAAGAATAGAATGGTATAAGCATGCAAATGTAGAAATTTTTTTAATATACCTCCTGATCAGACAGCGAGAATGTACTAGATAACTCTTCTGGGAACGTTCGGATTACCGTATTCTGGGGTGGGTAATGGCCGTAGTTTCAAAAAACATCCGACAAGAAGAGACAATTATTTTTTACATGCTACACCCGAAGACGAAAGAAGCAGACAAATGTGTATTTAAAGTTTATTTTTATTTAGATCTTGCATATATCAGAAATTTGTAACATTTAAAAATATTTTAAAACAGAATTTTGCAGGATATTCAAAGACTTTTTCAATTTTTGTCTAAAATATGGCTCCAATTTTAAAAATCTTTTATCGGATAGAGAAAAGCGGGGTTATCAGAATGGCGCTTGGTCCGCGATTTTTGTGGAATTTTCCGCATTTTCAAAAATTGCAAAAGTTTGAAGTTACTTCGGCGTTTTCCTAGAACTGTAACGTCGAAGATAAAGATTTCTACTCGTATTGAAATCTATTCTTCAAAATTAGTTATTTAAATAACATTCAATTTTTTCAAAATATACGTAATTACTCCATAATTTGCATGAAATAAAAGGTTATGATAAAAATAATATTTTCTCGAAAATGCCTCTAAATATTTTCTTTAAACGTTCTGAACAAATAGTGCTAAATTCACAGAATAAAACACCAACACGATTTTCATGTATTATTTTGTTTTTTAAAAAGACACATGTTTTATTATAATACTCTTAAAATCATATTTCTCTTCCACTATTAAAAGACCGAAAAATAGTGAAAATGTAAAGAAAGAACTTTTATGCGGCAATAGGTGGCAGCGGAGTAGTAGGGAGGAGGCAATACCGAAAAGCTAAAGAGATCAGAAAAACAACTAGAGCGAGAAAGTCTGTGCCTCTCTATAAGACCAGTGGTTACACTTGCTTCCATATCCAGCGTAAGATCACTGTACGCCATTTATAACAATGCCTTTAAATATGCACCCCTTAAACGCGATATTTGGGAAGATTAAATTAAGTTTAGTTAATAAATAGATCACCTTAGAAACGCGTCACTACGAGTACATAAGCACGACATTAGCGGGCAGCATAACACCACTCAAAGCAGAGATCGACCATGGATGCAGAGCTCGATCTAGGTGTTTAACTAGTCGATACACATTGCTCGATATATGGAGTAAGGCCCTCTGTGTGCACATTCCTGTCAACGTCCGAGGAGGCTGAACCGGCTTAGGCAACTCTAGGCATCACTTGATGTCACCGCAGTGCCTCTGACTAGGAAGTCCTAGGGTTCTACTCCCGGACGTTGCAGAATGTTCGACACTATTTACGTAGTTAGGTCGAATTCAGCCACTGTGTGGAGGAGAATTCTAGCAGCCGGCTGCTCTGATTGGTAATTTTCCCTCGATCAACACCAGGCGAATGCCGTGGCTGTATCCAAACAAACGGGCCACGGACCGCGCGCGATCTTTCCTTCCCCTTCCTTTCCCTATCCTCACTCCTTACACACACACACTCACACTTACATGCACTACACTACCGCACATGCCGTAAGGCCTGTCGGGAGCTCAGAGCTTGGCTTGAGCGACTGGGGCGCTGCCTCGCTGGTGGGAGATATCTGGTTGGGGGAAACCCCGCCAACCGACGTTTAGGTCGGCGCCGGGCCTTGCCATCAAACGGGGGGAAATCAGAGTCATATCCCATTCACTACACTTACGGGGCTAATGCCCTTAGCAGTTGACTCGCCCAGAATCCCCAGAATCCATCAACGAAGGTGGCCCGGAAGCGACACTGCGCGACCCCGTCGCCGCGCTCCGGAGCGCAGGACGGCGTCTGCTGGTACAGTGCTCAACAGAATCGGAGATGTTTTCCCGTGGGCATCTACACTTTTTGCCACAAGCTGTTGTGATTATTTTAACACACCACGTTAAGCATTCCAAAAATCACTCGTCACATCCCGGGAAGTAACTTCTTTTTTTTAAAGGGCCTTGAAATGCCGTAGACTGAATGAGTTGGAAGTAGTCAGAATGACAGAATTTTCTGCGGTGAGTTCGGGTGGGTGGTAGGAGGACTTTTTCAGAATGTGTAATAATAATAATAATAATAATAATAATAATAATAATAATAATAATAATAATAATAATATCAAAATCCCATATGAATTTTGAAACATCTTTCGCATTATATTTACAGAATGAATGAAGTGTTGTGTTGTGATGTCGAAGACTTCTGCGGCCAGTCATGTGAATGATCTTGGCTATTATGGTGACACAGCGTCGATCAAGGAATGTGGTAATCTGTGATGCCTGATGCCGACGTTTCGACCAATATATCGTAGACTTCTTCTGCATTCTGCCCTGTTGGTTTGACCCCCCCCGCCCCCCAAAAAACTTTGACCGCAAGTAACGCTCATTTGGCAATGGTATCTGTTGATCAGATTTTTCCTTGACAGTTATAAGTTTCTGAGATCCCAGATTCTGAAGAGTTATGCATGGTTTCAACACATTCTTTATGCAAGATATTGGTAGATTTCATAAACATTACGTGAATGAGTTGCAAAAATGTGCAATAAAATAAATCAAGATAAGTGTATTAAAAAGCACACGAATCAGATAGTACAGGCTTCAGATAACCGCAAAAGGATGAGAAAAATGCATATACCATGTTTTGCTGGTACAGGTATATTGGATGGGATATTTCAGGTTTGTGGGGAAATATTAACATTGATAGTCGGAATTTCTACATTCAGAATTCGGAAAATCGATATGGAATTCATTAGTACAAGTACAAGTCGAAGAAGAGAAGTGTAGTGGTCGTCAAAGTCACAAATTCTTGGATTTATGTTAAATAAAATTCATTTAGAAACTGCAGTGTTTATTCTCATTGCTGTAAATCAAAGATCATTGTCGCTTATCTTTCACGTGCCTTATTTGTAGGAAAATTGTAGTGAACAGATCGATAAGAAAATGAAAATTTCAAAGTGAAGTACTATTATTTCAGAGAAATTTTGATGAGTAATTTCAATTTGCGTCTAAAAACTTAAGATATGGATTTTGGTTAAGTTTTCATTTTCTTCCAAAACTATTGAAAAACATTTTAGAAAAAAGAAAACTTTTAAAAATTAAAATTATATATTACTTAAAAATATTATTTTTGGGGTTTCTGTGCTTAAATATCGAAAATATTTTCAGGTATATTCCACTGCTATTCCTTTTGCCTACAATCGATGAGAGAAGTTATAAATTCTTTTTGTATTTTTGTGGGAAACAGATTTAGTGAATCTATGTTTTGCATAAACATGCCTCAAAACCCCTCAATTTGTGAAAAAAGTGTTGTATTTTAATAAATGTAATAACGCAAATGTTGAAAAATTGTCTTTTTATTTCCGCAGCATTCCATAACTCATTTTATACTGCATACCTAGCATGCGAAAATTAAAAAACAAAAACATACCTTAAAAACTCATCTTCGATCCTTGACTCGACACTGTCGGTCCTGTACTCTTTCCCCATGAATATTTCCTCTTGAATATCCAACCTTTCTTCTGGCGTTTCTTGAATCACTTTCATAATTGCACGAATTTCCGAACAACAATACAAAATGTGTATCTCTTGCCCTGAGGCGAAAGTAACTTCCACCGCACCTGAGCGGCGAAGCGCGCGAGGCGACTGGCAGCGCAGGCGCGTGGGCGGAGGGGCGGAGGGCCACCTGGGGCGCTGGCGGCCGAGCGGCGACTGGGGCCGTGCGGTGCGCGCCGCGCGCGGCAGCGCTGACTCACGCGGCGGCACCTCGCGCACGCGCACGCGCACTCGGAAAGTAAACATCGTTAACGGCGATGCGCCCGCGCGGCGCGGCGCGGCGCGGCTTTCACAATTGTGTTATTTGCGTCCTCCTCTTCCCCCTCCACCCGAAATAGCGCGCGCCCTCTCGCGGACGCGTGCGAATTCCTCGGCGCGACGCGACGCGACGCGACGGGCGGCGCCCGGCGCCCCGCGCGCTGAGATGACCGACGTTGACAGTTGATTCACGCTCCTGCTTGCGGGGGTTGAAAGTCGAGGAGGGAAACGTAAGAAGGAAATGATGTGGAGAAAACCAAAAACTGCACGTTGGCACGAAGAACGTCATCTGGTTGTAATTTACATTTTCATCGTTGCGAGTCCTGGAATGTGGCTTCGAGCCAAGCACTCCAAGAGTATCTTCGAATTCTCCTCTTAGTCATGTGAAGCTGTCGCCGTTTACTGGACTCTTCTAAGAATCCCCACATTCTTTTAAGAATCCCCACATGCGACGCATATTTCGTTTAATTTTTTCTCGGCTAAAGCAACGTACACTTATAAAAATAGCGGAGGGTCGCTTTTCGTTGAACTCTGAATTTTCCAACATTGCAAAAGTTACATTCGATGCGAATAAGTGGTACCACTATTTTCCTCTCGAAGAACCAAGTCCACTTCCAAGTACAGTAAAAGTATAAGTTTAATGCAAACATATCAACATTCGAACATGCATCCTTTCATAAGGGGTTTACAACAATCAATGACTCGAAATTGCATTATTATGCCATTTATCTCATTTGCAAAACGCATTGCAACCCTTTGATTATAATACACTTTAGTTCCGAAGGGTAGCGGGTTCGAGTCCCGCCTAGATCATGGTTCGTTGTCCCTCGTCTCTCATGTATGTGTTGTTGTGGAGGGCCTCGCGTTCTGCTGACCCCAGATCAGAGGAGCCCGCTAGTGTGTTGGGTCTAGTGTTCGGTTGAATATGTATCCCTTTGGGACGTAAAGGGTAATCGGCTATAGGATGGAAAGAGCCCTAGCAAGAAAGAAAAGAAAGATGGTTATCAGGAGAAAAGTTCATTCCTATTATTTGGATGAATTAGGAGATTGATATTTTTGTATTACTGGAAAATTAAGAACTAACACTGACCTTACAAATACCGTCTACCCATAAAATAATAATCTACGACGTTTTCTTATGGGCCCTACAAGTGTTACTTTCCTTGCTCCTCCGACCCGCACGCCGTACGTACATTGCGGGTTGCATCAGTCTATTATTCTCTCTTGCCCACAACACTCCTGGATACTCCGATTTGACATAACTTGTAACAGATTGTTTAGAACCATTCAACACGCATAAATGTAGATTTTATGAAGCATCGTAAGCAGTGTTTTACGACTAGTACACAGGCCTTTCATGAACTTAGTGTCTGAGCGCGGAAATCGCCGCCCGCCGCCGATCCTGCGGCCGTTACGAGTACTCGCTCGCCGCGCCGCGCAGCGCCACGAGTCTAAAACGCGTAACATAGAAAGTCATCAAGCACATTGTACGTTAACTTTTTTCTTTCAGTTTTCTTCAAAAATAATTTTGGTTGACAATATTCTTACAACAGCGGGCTTTAGTAGAATGATTAAGCACACCTGTCATTGTGCACTTCAACGTAAGCTAATGGTGGTGAGGGACTGGCTCAGGTTTGATAAACAAGAATTTTGTGTTTCGAATTATTTCTGCCGGAACTAGTAACTTGGAGAAGTAGGTTGAGTAGGACAGGTTAAATTTGACCGTGCTAAATAATGGTACGAAATCAGTGACAAATATTAATGAGAAAGAACAGCGAAATAAAATTACCGATATCTTCTTAAGTAAACTATGAGTTGCGTTCACTCAAAACTATGGTGGTTGACAACAGTGTTCTGGCAGATAGTCATTACATTAGTTCAAAAGTATTAGTATAATTGAAATGCCTCAGGGAGAACCAACTGAAATCGCAGACCATTCTCAAGGAAATAAAAGAGATAAAAAAGGAAATTAAAAGGCATGATCTATTCTGACATGATGAAAATGAGCCGGTGGGAAGTAAAATGACAATTTTGGAGAAGGAAGAAGTGCGGAGGGAGAAGCGCGAACACGTAAGAATACAGTCATAGAAGGTATGAAGTTGAACGAAAATGGAAACAATCATGATAACGTAAACATCCATTTTCAGACAAAACTGAACCTTGCATTGTTGAGGACGCATACTCAATTAACCCAAGAAACAAAACGAACAAACCCATAAAACAAAAGAATGATTTTACAAAATAAATAAGAGGCTCTAAACCGCACATACTTTCTCGCACTCTCAGTAACAGTTAGTTACCTATTGAAATATTGCAATTTCTAACACCTCAGTTATAACTTGGAAAAATCTATTTCAACAAATTGAAACGAAGGGCCTCTGATTTATTTCGATTGTCAGGATTGAGAATTTCTTACTTTTATAAATGAAACAAACATGAATAAAGTTCACTGTTACATTATTTGCCACACATAATACAGAAAAGTAAGAATAATTCCACACAATCCTCCTTTGATTACATTAAAGTGAGCAAACAATTTCTGAATATCAAACATAATCAGCAATCAAAACACTTCTTAAAGTAAAGAAGTGTTTGTTATTTCTGTTACATTTATTACCTTCCTTCAATCTATTTCCTTTCATAAGAATATTATCTGCATCATACAATCATCACGACCGACAACAATAAAATTAATTCACAGAATTTTGAAACCATTGTGTTACCATTTTGCGAATTGAGGCGTCAAACGATGCGCGCGAAATTCGAATTTCCAATTCCGATTTTTTTCAAAAATACAGAGAGTGCGCCGAAAATTGGACCGTCACACATTGGGAAAAAAGCCCGAAAAGCTGGCGAAAAGTCCAAAACATTAATTTCTACATACCTATTTGTATCATACAGCATTTAAAAGAGGACAACATTCTGCACTGAATGCCTTTAATTTCGAAAACGTAAGTTTACTAAATGCGTTTTGATATCGTTTCAAAGTTACATAAAATGTACTTCTCTTAGGTGTGATTTCGAAGGCTGTTGGCAGGCGCGCGCTCTGTCACGCATAACTTCGTTCAATGATCATATAATGACATTTGGGAAAGACTGTTATTCTTGTAGGTGTGATCTGCATGGTGCGTAATTGCCATTTCATTCGTTTACTTTGGTCATGAGAAATATATATTAAAAAAATGCGATTTTTCATTAAATTTTTTTTTATTTCACCGAGTAAAAGTTAGAACTTTTACGTACTCCACCGTCTTTCATATTGTAAAATATCAAGTATAATGTTCTTTAATGATATGCATAATAATTAGCTGCCAATATCTACTAATAAAGTTGTAGAACAATAAAAAACATTTCAAAGCAGATGTTCGGTGGAAGATACATACGCATATCAAAACGCGGTATCCATCTTAACTTTGTTCTGAGAGTCTATAGTTATATCTGGAAATATTATATTATTCTTGAAGATCTGATCGATATTATTAGTTATTATTACTGAATTAAATTGATTATGTGCTAATTAGTGTTAAAAATTGCTTTCATTTTATTTACATTACAATTTTATGTTCTAACAGGATACAAATTAAAACTACCGCCTTCTACAGCAGTTTTCCTGTGTTTAAAAAGTAATTGCTATATTTCTTAATAAAATCCGTAACAGTTACCTCATCATATCTGCGAGTACAGTTGTAGAACAACAAATAATATCACAAATAAGATGTTTATCGGAAAACGAGCGTATGGAAATTTAGCTAAAAGTGCAATGCATTAACAAGATTAGTACAAATTTGTTATAATAATTTATATTACTAATTCATTATAAATATTTTGGTTTTTGAAAAGAAACTCAAATTTTCATTCTTTCCTAGCACAAAACCAAAGATTTTACGTCCGTCAGTGCCACTGTGTCTGTTACAGTCATATTTAATGAATATTGAATGAAATTAATGAATATTCTGAATACTTACGAATGGTATGGCAAAATTATATAAACAAAATATATATGGTAAATATTATGTTTTTCAAACCATTAGGTTTGATTGAAGAACTATACTTGAAAGGATATTATTTTTAATTGTATTTGAAACATAAGTGTAAGTGTAACCGTTTTAAACACGGTCAGTTTTCTGTTACAAGAAATATAAACAAATTAAAACCTTAGTTAAAACAAAAAACATTAGAATTAATAGATTATTCATATTAAATGGTTATATAATACATAATTTTATAAATAGAATTAACATTTTAGAAAATGAAAGAAAGAAGAGAGCGGAGGGTTAAATTATTAAGTATTATAGTAATTTTGTGATTCCATGTAAGAAATTGAATGAAATGGAATTGAACATGTAAAATTTTTTAACAGAAAACATGAAATGCAAGTTCAGCCGTTTCTATTCTGCTGTTTGGAAACGACAACATGGGTTCAGGTGAGCCAAAGAGCTAAAGTACCGAGCTTTGGGGTGGAGGAGCGTTAATGGCTTAATGGTTAATGGCCTGGGAGCGGTGCGCTGTCTATTGCGCCGCCCTGGAAGAATGCAGTTGCTAGCTGCCAGTATTAAATCTCCCGGTCTGTAGGGAAGTCGTTGTTCGCGTCTACCATTTCTTATTACCAAATAAATTGAAGGAAAATGTCTGAAAAGCGAAATACGCCAAAAGAATGATGAAATACATCCTGATCTATCAATTGTCGACTTTTATTATCATCCCAATGCGATTAGTAGTCAGACAAATGCCATTTTGTAAAGTAATGTTTGTCAAATAATTGATAAATTAATTTTCTAACATATTATTGTATCTATTTATTCCATTTTTTTAAAAAAATTGTAAATGTGGCATCAGATTCGGATTTAGCTACCCCAAAAACCCGTAGATAAAATGTTTTATATGCGATTGGCACCGTTTTTAACTTTTGGCCAGCTTCTCGGACTTTTTCCCCAATGTTCGTCAGCACAATCTTTACAGTTTTTTGCTTCATAGAAAGAAAAAATTAAAGAAAAATAAGGATCTTTTTTCAGAAAATAATTGTTAAAAGTGTTTCAAAAACACCTATGTTTAAAGCAAAATCTGCTCACATTTTCGAAAAAATTATCATCGCTTTATTTAAAGAGCTAATTTTGATATACATATTTCTTTAAGAAAAATATCTATCTTTATAATTGTAGTTGTAGGAAGAGTCCAAAAATTCAAAATGTAGTTTTCGAAAATTCAGGGATTTCGAGAAACACACAGTTCTCTTAAGTGTACTTTACGCTCTTTGAGGACAAAATACAATTAAAAATGTGGAGTCATTTTTGTAATATTTTCAAAATGTTGAGACTTCATGTAACGAAACCCTAAAATTAAAATATAAGTTTCAAATTCAAGAGACCGTGACATTAGCCAGATCGAATGGAGTACATTAATTTTGGTAAAAATCCTACTAACGGTTTAGCAGCTAGCGTTGTTCACAGACTGACAAACGATTTTTCGGTATTAAGAACACATAAAACATGGATTCTGACTACACAACGTGATAGAAGAAGAAATTTCCTATGTTTAGAACAAAGATTTATTAACTTTTTCGATACCAGGAAGAGTTTTTCTGACGAAAATTAGACGTTCCTTCCCCCAGCATTACAATACCTTCTCTATAATGCGTAAGCAGAAACGATAAAATAAAAAGAACTGCAGGCGGAAAGAATTGTGTCCCGTTCAAAACACTGAAAGAGGGCGAGGTGCAGCAATGTTTAAGAAATGTTGCAGATTAAAATAATAAGATGATGTCGACAAAGGTATTCCACAAGCGTACAGAAGTGAATGAAACTACATTCGTGTGAGATGAGGTCCAAGAGAAACTTGTTGAGCAGCGGACAACTTGTAACGTGTAAGACACCATTGGTTAAGGTCCCCGCTTTCATGGTTCTTGTGGATGAGGACTGCACGGGACCGTCTTCATAAACCCGGAACACCCTTTCGGAGCGTTGCCATGTAAATAGGCGAATAATGCCTAGACCTCCTCCCTGGGGGCTTTGCGTCAGGCATCGACCATCTCGGCCAGGGAACGCATATATCGCCATATGCCGCATGTATGCTCTTGCGCTGTGATATGGATCTTGGCGCTTCTAGTGTGGAGGGGGGCGTGATTCTAAAGAACCTTGATAAGGAGGACCTGCTACATCTCCCCAACGCACTTTTCGTACGTATGTATCGTCGAAAGCAGCGACCCTCTCTGCAGCTGGTTTAGGAGCTGAGTGAGCTCCGTGACCGCTGCTGCCAATGCTGGTGATGCACCGGTGCCTGAACATGTTTCCGCGTTCGGAGGGGGCGAGGGGTCACAGATGGAGGAGGGGGCGAGGGGTCAACGCCTTGGATTTCGAATGCCCCGGCCTCTAGGGGGCTCGGCCGGCGTTTCCCCGCCCCGTCACCGCTCCGTCTCCGCCCCGCCCCTCCTTGCGACCCGTCACGGCCTCGCGTACTCCCCGCTCCACGCCCCTCGCCTCCTGGCCCCGTATCTTCGTCCCTCTGGCTGGTCTGGCGGGCCACTGACCCGCGCGATATGTGCAGTGTTGGCTTCTGCCTGTGAGCGGACATTGCAACCCACTCGGCAGGAGCGCTTTGCGGGTTGCCGCCAATGATGGCTGCAGGGGTACCGATCACCACATGGTTTGGTGCAAGGTACCACTACCAAGGACGGCGGGGAGCCCGGCGGCTTTTTTCAGCGGTCTTTTGGTTTTGTATATTAACCCTTGCACCACGAGCGTTAGGCTTCCAGTGGGGTGGGGGCGGGGTGGGGCTTGTGTTTTTTGTGTGGGTGCGGGTGTGGGCTTCGCCTTTGGCTTGCCGCCTTTCATCTTATTTTCAGAATTCTCTTTGGAGTGGTTTGCCCGCCTCAACGCTGGAGCGGCCGGTCCGGATGGCCGAGATCGCTAAGGCAGTAGTGCCGTAGCGATCTCGGACCGAAGGATCGCAGGTTCGAGTCCCGCCTCGGGCATGGTTGTATCGTGTTCGTCCTTTCACCTCCTATCATCATCTTATCGTGTCATCCCAGCGTCCACAGTTACCATACCGTTACAAGCAATAGTGGTCGCTAATGACCTAGTAGTTGATGCGACCTTAAATAACAAAATAATTCTGGAGGGAAAGGTATGCGTGGGCAGAATGGCGGCGGGAGGGGGTGCCGGGCAGATAGTGGCGGAAGGATAGAGGCGGGTCAAGTGGAGATTAGAATGGGTTCATGCCTATACTTCGTGGGGATGCTATCTGGGTTGGTGGAATTGATCGTTAGGTTGGTGAGGAGAGGGAAGAAGTATGGGTTTATTGTAAAGTCCGGCCGGTGTGACATCGTAACAACAATGCAAACGTAAACATAAGCATAGCTCATAGGCATAAACATTAACTTAAGTGATACACTGAAGTATTCACAATGTCTAACATATCGTAAGCAAAATAAGTTTCTATCGGCTGTGAGACATTCTGGTTTACTATTGTTTGGATGTGAGAATCGATTTCAAGCTATCGACTGTATCCATGGCCCGTATGGCGTTTGTTCTTCTATCGACTTCGCTCCAATTTCGAATCTCGATTTACCGTTCTGTGATTGGCTCATTTCTTATGTCTAACGCAAGCATAAGCACAGAAGCTTGAAGCTTGCAAGCTATTAAGTTAACGTTTTACGTGTTATGCTTATGCGAACGCATTGTGAATGAGTCCGCTTATGTTCGCAGTCCTAACTTTTATGTTAACGCCATGCTTATGTTAATGTTTGCTTTGTGCATGGGCCTATACTTTCTCGTATACGTACGTATATATGGAGTAATATGTGTAATATAGAGAAAGTTATGGAATGCTGCGGAAAATCGATTTCGAGATTTCAACAGAAAAATACACGATTTGGGTATTTTTGATACCAAATGATATCACCCAATTGGTTCCACCCTGATACCAAAAATGTGGCTGTTTTTCAAAACGTCAATCCGTCCGTTTGTCTTTCTCTCTCTCTCTCTCTCTCTCTCTCTCTCTCTATATATATATATATATATATATATATATATATATATATATATATATATATATATTGCCAATAATCTTTCTCTCTTCTGTGAACAACATTAGAGCCTAAACTATGTGTAGGAGTGTTTCTAAACTGAATACTCCCGTTTCGATCTGACCAAACTCGTACCCCTGTGACTTTGGAAAAAAATCATTAATATCTGGGGATACTTTACTTGAAGCCCCTGCAACATTTCCAAAATTGCTCCAAATGCTTTCTTTAACTGATTGTAAGAAAATTGAAAAACACATAAATATGGAATATATTTTTTGACTTGTCTCTCACGTCATTAATATTTACATTGGCAACCATTTGTTCACTTTATTTCATTTTCTGTACTACATGTGCTCCAAATGATAACTTATAAAGTTTCTCGAAAACGAAGGTTTTCTGTAAAAATAAGCTGAAATTTCCAAATTTTTAGAAACACTCAAACTCCATTTTTCGAAAAACGGCTTCAAATTTTTCTTCATAATTTTGGATAGTGCTAAATCCATTGTGTAAGATGATATAAAAGCCATTTTGCTGCATTCTTTTTTTCATACATTTTTTAAAAAAAATATATCTTGCAGTTAATATGCACATTTCCAACGATTTGTATTCACTATTGCATTTGTGATCAGAAGTTCTTTAAATGACTTCCAATGAAGTTTTTCGAAAACTAAAATGTTCTGTAAAAAAGCGTCAAACGCATTTACAATAACGCTTAAACGTCATTTTCTTAAAAATGGCTTCAAACTTTCCAACGAAAATGGACGGGGTTTACTTTTCTGTGATATTTAAAGTCATATTGCAGTTCTATCACCAGGAAACCAAAAAATTGGAAATTTAAAAAAAAAAATATGCCCTGTGCGGCGGTAGATGGCATCTGACAAAAGGATGGGGGAAAGACCGAAAAGCTAGCCCAGACCAAAGAAATTAGAAAACTAACTAGTATGAGAAAGTCTGTACCATCATTAGTTACTTTCTCGTATACGTACGTGTATTCGAAGTAATTTACGTAGTATAGAGAAAGTTATGTAATGCTGCGGCAAAAAACAACGAACAGAAAAAGTCGTATTGTGGGTCCCTGACACATAAAGAGTGGTTAAATCCTGTTCCAATATGTAGTGAATTACTCCCTCTATACTCTCTCTCGTATGTAATCGGATTTCAGACTAGTAAATTCTTGATACCAAAAAAGTTTGTTTTTTTTAACGTCCGTCCGTCTGTTGCCTGTGAACGACACTAGCGTCATAAACTCTGAGTAGGGCTGTTTCCAAACTGACTACTCCCCGATCGATATGGCTCTGCAAGTTTGAGTAACATTCGTTAATTTGGGGGGGGGTACTTTTTATGCAGTCCCTGGGGCATTTTCAAAATTTTCTTAAAAATTGCTCCTAATTTTTCTTTAAATCCCTTGGAAGAATACGGTAAAATACACTTATAAAGGTGGCAGATATCCGATTTTCATGTTAACTCCGAATTTTCAAAAATTGTAAAAAATTGAAAACTTTCGGCTTCTTCGTACAACCACAAAATTAAAGAAAGAGATTTTTTTCTTTAAATGAAATTGGTTCCCCATAATTAGTTCTTTCATTAAGGTCATGTATTTTTTTAATTTAGTATTTTTCTCGCAATATTAAAAAAATATCAAAAACAAGAATTTCTCAAAAAAACGACTCCACATTTTTTTAAAACTTTCCGTAGGGTTAGTGTTGTTGTAACAGATGACAGAAACGACGTTTCGCTCTATTCATTTGTTATTTCTAAAATTACACAATTGACTCGCCGGGTAGGGCAAGGCAAGGGGAGAGCGTTTCTGCGGGGCATATTCGTGCTTGTTCTCGCTGATTCTGTTTGTACGGCTGCATATGCAGCCACGCACTAGGCGGGTCGTCGTCAGGTACAGGCATGGAAACGGGTGTTCTATAATGTAGTACGATGCATTGAAGTATTCGTATGAAGCTTGTGGGGAAGCTAGCAGCACCTGGGGCCGCGGGGGAGGATGTGGAAGCATCTATTATTGTATTTGTGCGTTCAAGGAAAGTTTCGGTCAAACGCTTAAGGACACCCCTAAATTACGTATTATTTCTTTCTGTTCTTATACCTTTGATAAACCTAACTTTCGTAGATATTATCCAAATAACTTAAGTTCGATCACTCCCTCTGTTCTAGAACTAATTTTATTGCAATTTTTCGGTTTTGAAAAGAGTGTAAAATGTAGACCGGAATTTAATTTTAAAAATATTATTACTCTGGAACGGTTTCACACAAGCTATTTGAAAGAATTAGAAGAATTTTGACATGTGTAAGGGTTTGCAGGAAATGTATCTTTGACCGGACTCGTTTTCTAAATAAACCGCTTGTGATATCTCTGTCACAGGCTTCAACCCGTCTTCTTATCACCAGATCTTTTTGTACCTAAAGACAAAACAAAAATAAAACAATTAACAAGAACGGTTTTTCTAATTTTGAGCAGCAGAAACTATTTTTTTAAATTTAAAATTGCATACCGATTTTAATTGTTTAATGTAATTTGACAATATGTCATTCAGTAACGTAAATGTATTATACAAATGTAGCTACACGTTTTAAACGTATAAATACAAATTTCAAACTAAATAAAATTCAGAAATTTGAAATGTAATTTGAAATGAAAAATAATATAATACAATACATATTAATTTTATGTGTCAGTGTAAGAACACTAAAATAAAAAGAAGGAAAGAAACTCTATTTAGTGTGGCCTCAACCTCTTTTTAGCGTTGCGTAATTTGTGGGAGAAAAAAACGAGAAAGAACTTTTAAACGATTTCAATGATTAACTATGAAAACAGCTGTTTTCATACTGGAGTTGGTAGACCTGCGTACGTTGGTTCGTTGTCATCTCCTCAGTCCTCACTCTTGTGGGGTGGGTACATTACGGAAAGAATCGATTGTTCTGAAAATGGCTGCTAATAGCGGTGGTGTGGAATGGGCTTCAATTGTAAAACCAATATTAGCAGCCTCGTATGGGTCCTTCAATAAAAATGACGTGTTAGAACTCGTCAAAGCTATTAACCGAAGGTAAGCGATCTTAGATATTTCCTTGAGAAATGGACTGTCGTTTAGCGGCAACACTCCAAAGCGTTGCGTGTACTTGTGCAATTGTCATTTTCATGAGAAATTGGTGGAATGTTAAGAGGATATGTAGAGTGTTAATAGATTGTATCCGTTTTTCACTTTTAGTGAAGCTGATCTCCTTAATCATGAAGATGAGTACGAGATTTTCTACACAGCTTTTGCTGCTCTTGCAGCTGATTACATCAGTTCCAGTGTCTCTTCCTGTGAGTTCTCAGATTCTTCCACCAACTCTTTCTAAATAACCTTGCAAAGGAAATCTGCTCTCTGTAAAGGGTTGATTGCAATGTGATTTTGACTGTTGAAATCATATGTGCAATGTCAGTGTTCTTTGAATGCAAAATTTTAGTTTGTTACGTTATTAGATATTTCTGATCTCTTTTGCTCCTAATTCGTTCTAAACTATTGCCCTGTATTCTTGATTCCATCGTGGCTATGTCTTTTCTTGTTAGACAAGATGTATTTTTTTATTGCCTTAGCAATTTCTTTTTAAGTTGAACTATGATTGTAGCTTTATTTATTTAATGTTAAAAACACTTGCAAATATGTGTGATGTACTACGGGGATAAGTGTAATCTGTGCACAGTTCTGGAGCTGTGGTATCTTCTCCCCATAGTATGTCATACTGTTCTGAACTGTTTTTGACATTAAATAAATAAAAAATAATCATTAAATAAATGTGTCTTGACTTAAATATATATTAAGTTAAATCACTATTTCAGGTAGTAACAAGTGTTTTTGGCTGAAATTAGTATGACAATATTTGCATCAGGGTAATAAAAATTATTTACAAAAGATAAATCAGGTACAGCTTTGAAAGTTCTCTAGTTACCAAATTATAGGTTAAAATTATCCCCAGTATTAATTATTCTGAATACACATTTTGATTTAAAGTGCAATTTCAACTATACTTCAAGTTTTCTATAGTGGCGGATGACAGTAAGCTATTTTTACAACTGCCTTATAAAATAATTCTTTTTACAGTGATTAGCATGTTTCTGAGGCCACGAGTGCCGTTGAGAATGATGTTTGCGAATTAATGAAAGAGATTCATTTTGTGAGGCAAGAGGTGTAACAACGACCTATTTTCATGGCCACTATGGAAAAATTGAAGTATGCTGATACAGTGTAATGACTCAATGAATTAAATTGTATGAAACCATTGAAACAAAATTTATGAAGTGCCTATTTAATAATTTTTTTAACTCTTTGCTTTTGTTTCATACACTGATTTTAAGATTAGTATAATTTGCCCTTAATTTATTTTCTGATCATTGGGTAGAGTTTGTAAAATGCAATATTTTGTGCTTCTTGTCCCTTTGTCTATTATTTGGATAGCAATCATTTTCAACTTTAACCTTTTTGCTTTATTGTAAGCTATGTGTCTGGTATCTGATAATGTCAACATTACTTCATTATCTGCTTGCAAGTTAGCTCATATTTTCTTGCCATGCGTAATAGAACCACCTCTTCATACCATGTTTGACCATAGACATGGTACTCAGAGAATACATTGTTATAAAATAGACAAAATATGAATGTTTCTGAGAAGTTGTAATTGGTTGAATTCACCTTTTGTGGTGAGTGTGGCATGTCAAATTTATTAGAAAGAAATCCGCTGAATTTGGCTCCATATTATTGTGTTGCAAATTCTACAGTTCCTGGCCAGTAAGATATTTGTAAGCAACTGAAACAGCTTTTAATTTATGCCACAATGTGGAATTCATCAGAGAATCTGATACCATCAATTCATAAGCAAACAGATGATTTTGTACATTATAAAAAAATGTTAATTGTTACAAATGAACAAGAAAAGTTGGTTTAATGTATTGTTTATATATGTGTAAAAATTTGTAAACATATGTCATATTTTGTCTTTGATTCTGTTGCCCTCAGTATCAGGTATTGTCTCCTTGACTGTCAGCTTATGGATGTAAAATGTTTCATCATGTGTTGTTGTATGTTTCTCACCTCCCAGTTTTGTATGGTGCTAAGTTGAGCAGAATTAAGCTTTCATGAAAATTACTGCTAAACACGAATTAAAATTTTATAATATTCTATGAAACATAGGTCTTTCTAGTTCCTTGCTTTCTTTTTGTGTAAGATGTTTCTGTAAAAGTTAATTGTTCAAAAACTGCAGTAAATTCTCTCAAACAGTGCAGCACTTTCTACTTATTTATACTACAATAAGATCAAGTACATTGTTACAGGACCATTTGTGCAATCTATTTAAGTTCTTTAATTGGATTTATGATAATAATTTTAACCTTTTTTTTAGTGTGCAAAAGCCAAATCAGCGTTGTCTGTCAAGCTTGCCGCATTCTTTTGCAATACCTCCTGTCACGGTTGCAAGCCCAAAGTGGTGGTGAAGTTGTTGCAACTACACTCTCTGCAAAGCAGCTTCTTCTTCCCATCAGAGCGTTGTGCAATGCTGAAGGCATGCTGCAGAAGACCGATCAACTTGCTCTCACAGCTGTGATGAAAAATGCAAAGCTACCGGCTCACATCAAAACGAGTACTTCAGGTAATGTGTGTTCTTTGCTTAGTTTATCTAACGAGTAATATTTACAACATAAATAATCTGCATCTGTAATTTGTCTAATAGAACGCTAATGGAAAGCTGACTGTGTGTGTGTGAGGAGGGGATTGAATACAAAATACTGTCATGCTGTTGAATGATAGATATTCTTTGTTATTCATAATACAGGTCTACAACCAAAAATTTGAATTGATAATTTTTGCTAATCTATGGGCCGAATTCCTAGTTGTCACTTATAGGATAAGCGAACCCATGAGTAATAAGTGCTTTCTCAAAATAAGTTTTCACTTATAGGCACTCGTATTTCATAGACATTCCCTACGGCCGCGGAATGAGTGTTTCCTTTAGCGGAAGGGAAATGTGGCAACATGGCATTGGTGGCAGCTGTTTCGAAGTTCTTGGCAATCGAGTTTACACACGCACTTATCTTGCACAAAGAGCGTCCAATTTAACAGGGGCCAGACTCCAATATAGAGTTGACGTCACACGCACGATTGTTGGTATATTTTACTAATGTGATTACTACCTATCACTAATAACAAGCAGAAATGTAACAATATAATCTACGATTCCCATATAATTTCAATGACTATTTGACACCGGTATCATGTTAATATTTTAAAAATGTACTTATTACAAATTCCTATTAATAAGAAATGTTTGGAAAAAAATATAATCCATGAACCTCGTATCAAAAGTTTAATGAATCTCTGCAATGTCTTGTGCATTTTCTACACATTATTTATGTGCATTATTGGATTGCAATATAATTCTTAACATGGGTTTCAATTGATTCCTCAAAGTTAACATATGCTCTAATATAACTAATGAACATAAAAGTGGTGGTATGGTAACATGGTATGAACATAAGTCTGCCAATATTGGTAATGGATTATTAACATTTCATGTAATTGAAAATGTCAACCCCATGTAGTATTAACATAAATTCCATTTTACAACAATTTAAATTTCTTCACTTGTTATTCATATTGCAAATTCATAATTACTTATAATAGGTCTTATAAATCAGATATGAATAAAAGTTTAAAATTTTGGAAACATTCCTGAAAGGATGAAGTTGCATGACATCCTAATGCAACAAGAATTTTAATAAGAGGAAATCGGCAATCCTCTTTTAGTCATTGGGACTTTATCGATCATCGGCACAAATGTATCCATTACAGTAGTTTTATTGAAACGAAACTGCTTTCGGAATTGTTCATCATTCTACATTTCTAATGGGTTTTTCATATCTCGAATATATCTCTTGGAATTTGCAGGATGTGTTGAGGATAAAACTCAAAATAACCCTTGAAGTCATTTTCCATAACACATTTCACAAATGATGTATTTTAACTGCATATTTATACAAACACCAGCAAAAAGAATTTAATAGTCTGTGAACGCAGTGTAAAAGTGTAACCTAAACTGGTTACGACTGTCGTTGCGAGGGAGCCATAAGGGACACTTGGGTGCAGGTTTCGCTTATAGGAATGAGTGCTCTCTTAAGACTTCACTCAAGGGCTGTTTATGAATATGATTCGTCCACTTATGGGAACACAGTATAAGACATGACTATGAATTCGGCCCTATATATGCTGAAAATTAAAATAAAGTCTGTTCTCCATGTACAGATTTTTTTCAAATCCATAAAACATAATTTCTGTTTTGTAGTGTATGCATCTATTTACATTTGTAACCAATAGTTTTTTCTTAAATGATTTCTAATATTCTAAACACTTCTGCTCTAATAATAGTCTCTCATAGTAGGGTGCAAACAACCCATGGGGATGACTGTTACTTTTGACTTATGATGTTAAAGGTTACAATTCCAAAAATCATAAGTTGATTAAGTATCCTAATCTTAAATCTGCTATTCATCTGGTACCACACGATCCAGGATTGGCAGTTCCTCAGGTCCCTCGGAACTTGGACAGCACTGAATGAGAAACAGATAGGGAAACTTGTGTGATGAAAAGCAAGTTTGAACCAGACAGTTCAAAGAATAAACCTCAGCTCTTTTCTCAACAGGAGTTAAATGACTTAGTGAAAGATCGTGGAATTCCGAAAAATGCTGCTAATTTACATGACTCCTGACTTAAAACTAAAAATTTTTACAACCAGACACTTTTTCATGGTTTTGACATCACAAAGCAGTTTTTTTTATTCCTTACTTTTCACAGCATGAGAATCTTGTTTATTGTTCATTTGTGGACTGAGGTCAAGTTGGTGTACAATGGCCCGAATCATTAGCGTTCACAGACTCTCCGGCACGAAATTTTAAAGTTGTTTTTTTACACTATGGCAATACTTATGATTGAGTTCCAGTTGGCCATTCGGTACATTGAAAGGAAACATATGTCAATTTCATATTAGTTCTCGAGGGAATTTGTTATAATGAGCATTAGGGGTTGATTTGTGGAGACTTGAAAATCATCACACATAATCAGAGTACACAAATTTTCCTTGATTTTTATGCTTTGGGGGTGACTGAAATTCCCACTGGAACAATATCTCTGATCATCATGAAGCTTTGTTGCCAGGTGAAAAAAATGTAATTAGGAAAAGTTTGGTTCCTTGTGAGAAAATCCTGCTACCTCCTCTACCCATAAAGAGGGACTGATAAAGCAATTCGTTGTCACAATAAAGAAGGTGAATGTTTCAAGTACTTATGCTGCAAGTTTCCTGGTTTAATTGACACTATGTTAAAAGACGGAATCATTGTAGGGCCAGATATCAGAAAACTTTTCTCAGATCCACATTTTGCTCAGACCATGGATGAGAAAGTGAGGAAAGCCTGAAATTCTTAGATGACTAGTTCCTTGGTAATGTAAAGGATCCTAACTACAGACGTATCATGCCACACATGTTGAAGGCTTTTCAAATACTAGTTTTCCACATGAGTTTGAAGGTTCACTTCCTTCACTCGCATGTGGACTATTTTCCGGAAAATAGGATTAAGGTTCTATCACGACATCAAGGGGATGAAACGTAGGTGTCAGGGTAAGTGGAATGTCAACTGAATGGCAAACTAATGCTGGATGCTACAGCACGAATCACCTGAAGAGTCATATAGCCAGAAGTATGCACAAAGAAGTTTTCAAGAGAAAAGAACACTTTTTCACAAAAATAACATCAAAGTATATTATAATCCTTATTGAGTGTATGTATCTAAAACATCAAACTGTACTCATAGTTTCAAAGAAAAAAGCATTTCCCCTATTTACACTTACCGCAATTTACACTATTTTCTCCAAGGTCCCATGAAAAGATTAAATGATTGGTTTTACTGTATTATGTTCAGCATCCCTACAATAAATCCACATCCCCACAATCAGCATCATATAATATTATGTATAAGGTGTTGCCAGGAGGATTAAATGTATACATTAATTAATTATGGTAATTTATATAATTTTATGTGATTTATTTTCCAGTTCTTTCTAAGAATGAGTATAATAATGAGAGAATCATTTGGAGTGTTTGAAGTTCAAACTTTGAACTGAATGCTATAAATCTCCTTTAGTATAGTGAAGTTTTGTGCAAATAATTTCATTTTTATTTATGCCTGGAAAGTCATGTTAATGACAACCTTGTTTCTTTAGGAGAAAGAGATGCACCAACCAAAGAAGCTAAGAGGACAAGATCTGATCTATCAACTTCTATTATGGAACAATTGACAACTCCACTCCATGACTTTGGGGTACCTCGCCCATTGGCTCATGAAGCTAGTAGTGACACTGCTACAAAGCCTGATGGTAATAATTTGAATCAAAATGCAGATCCAGCTCAGGAAATCAAGGTAAGGAGGAGGTTACAATAAGTTAGAAGTTAAATAATCAATTGATCAATTATTTCTCATTTTTGTGATTTGTCAATTATTCAAGTAATTTGTTAGTTGCTCCATTCTTGGAATAATCTTTGTTGATTGAAAATTCACGAGGTCAACAGACAATTCTGCCTGATTTACCAAATGTAAAATCATACAATTTTTTCTTAGTATAATTCAATTTTATTGAGAATGTACTTAGAATGAATAACCGCTCTGTTTGCCACCGTTCAGAAGTTCTAATTAAAATAGCGGGTATCAAGTGATCTAGCGCTTTCTTCTCTACATCAAAAGTAAAATTTGGACACTTTTTGAGATAATTTTGTGAGGTGTTTTTGAGAAAAATTGTCACAATGAAATAATTGTGCAAAAACTAAGCTTGAAAACCTATGTCATCATCTCAAATCCAATATTGAAGAGTCTATTGCATTAAGAACAAAATAGGTATGTTTATTAATTAAGATGTAGGAGGGGTCAAAAATATGTTGAAACTCGTGCAATATTCGAAATTTCAAAGATTTTAATGAAAATCAATCTTGTATGAAATGTAAAATGTTCTTTCCTACTTAGCCTACCTTTGGGTATGGAATTTAAAGGAGGAACTTTTTTGTTGCAGTTTTGAAAGTATTTTAAAAATGTGTGAAAAGTTTCAAATAAAGTAAATTAAAAGATTGCTTTCAACTTGGCTTAAGATGTGATTTGCTTATTGTTGGAGAATATCCATTTTGAGAAGAATCCTTGTTTATGTCTAGTGTTATTCACAGATGGATTTATGTATGTTTCTGGAAGAGGAGGAGGGGGAGGAGGAAAAAACAACTCCCTTTTTTGGTATCACAGATCCCCAAAATGTGCATTTCAGTCTGAATGATGATATCAATATTTTAGCATAACTTTCTCTGCACTATGTATTTGACAGAGGCTCATTTGGTCATTAGAGGAGGGTTTCATCAAGTGGGTGTTGTAGATGTAGGTGGTCAATGTGGCAGAGGGGGGTTTTCAAAATATTTTTCTTTAAATATAGTGAAGTTTAATACTAATAATTCGTGGGGGGGTGGGGGTGCATGGTGTGTGTGTGTGTGTGTGTGTTTTGTTGTTGTTGTTGTTGTGGTTATTAATAGTCTGTTTTTCTTTTCAATATTTCAGACTCAATTCATCCAGAAAAATGTTGCAAGTCTTCAGACATTAGGTGCTGGTGACATATTAATTGACATGTGTTTGAATCTTCCTCATTTATCACGGTATATTCACAAATATAAAGATGCAATTGCAAAGAAAGGATTCAGCCTACCCTCATCACATTCTGAAGCCATGCTTGTTCGGCACAGGTGAGTTAAGGATATTCAAAGTTAAAGAAACAAGAAGACAAGGGTATTGTTCAGTGGAAATATTGAAAAATGAAATAATAATTAATCAAGTATTGGACTTTTATTACATCACAAAAATGTTGATTTGCAGTTTGCAGGCCTTAGTGAATGATACTAGCCTTTGTTGGAGTGCTCTCTCCTTACCAGTCTTGGAGCCCTTGACACCAGAGAAATTGGAAAAACTTTGCATACTCACTATGTCCTGCCTATATTGTGCAGTATCCAATGCAACAGCTAGTAGTCTTCTAGGAATTTCTTCAGTTATTTCTCCCAAATGTACTGGAACTTCCGGCACAGGTAGGTATTATTGGCATGTTCTGTAAAAGCTTCTTCCTAATTGAGTAGTGTGTTCATCTCATAAATATCATATACTTTTTGTTATAAGCTTTTATGTGGTGAATCTAAACATTTCAACATTTATGAAACCTTGTTTAAACTTGTTGAAGAATATAAACTGTTGTTTGAGTCTAATTTATTAACCGTGCATGTATCAGATTTTTGGAAGTTCAGTTTTTATAGTTTTATTAGAAATCCACATTTTTGGGTTCCTGGGTGAAGGTAAATTGAAAATGACATATAGAGAATATTGGAATGTGAGAAATATTGTTATATTAATGTAATTTATGTGCAAATAGTTTACTCTGTTCAACTAATATTTTCTCTCTAAAATAATTTTATTCTACGGTCTTTGAATTTTTCATTTTCAGTTGGTACCAATGTTTCAAAAGGAACAGAAGATGAAGGAAGTTCAGACAGCCATGCAATCATGGTAGTAGAGAAAGCATTAGAAATCTTCTCTCTAGTATCCGGAGTCATTAAAACATCCACAAGGGCGGGAGGTCATGTAAGTTTCATTTAGAAATTGATGAAAAAACAAAAAAATAATGTAGATTAAGAGAGTGGTTCATAAGTTCTAGTTCTAACACAAAATACTGAAGATATCTTTCAACAGTTGATGTCTTTTTCGTGCACAATTTTTTTTAACAGATTTCAAAAGCAAGGAGTTTTTTTATTTTATTGAATTTTGTCTTATCTAAATTTACCCCTCCCATACTACTTACAGAGTACAGAAAAAGTATTGTAATGCTGTGCCAAAACCCAGTGATTTTTCACAAAAAACATTGTGGGGCCATGATAACAAGAAAGTGATTAAATCCTGTATGTAAATAGCACCTCCACAGTTTCCTCCCAAGTCCACAGTTTGTGGATTCTCTTGCCAAAAAATTGACTGACAGCAAAATGTCTGTTTGTCCATCCATCCGTGAGCTATGCTAGAGCTTAAAGTGTTTGGATGATTTTCTTAAAAAGTATTATTCCCCCAACGATATGGCTAAACTCGGAACTGTAAATTGGTAACTAATATATTGATTTTGCTTCACATGAAGCGTTAACATTTTCAAATTTTCTCCAAATTCTTTTATTAATTTTTTCTTTGGACAGAGCACATGATGCTTAAAAGAAAGGCTCAGGTTTTATTTTCGTAAAACTTTGAATTTTTGAAATTTGCAAAAGTTCCAAAAAAAGGTTGTGTTGTCTTGTAATTACAATATTGAAGATAGATATGTAATTTTCACAAATATTGAAAATTGCAAATTTGAATTTCTCATGCCTTTTTACTAAAGTGTCTTTCACAAGATATCCATTAGGAATACAATAATGGCAATGCTCCAGCATGTGAGTTTGAAAGCCTCACAATTTCTTCTCTTGGGTAATATTTTTGGCTGTATGGGATGAAGTTTTGAAATGTGTTCATAGAACTGAAATATCGCTTGTTAGTTCTTTAGTCATCTCTTGAAAAATTTTCTTAAGCAAAAGAATCCTGAGAGAATTTAATTCACAATTATTGAAAGTTCAAAGATTTTTAACAAAAATCAGACTTGTAAATAATGTGTATTTTGCTCTGTTAGAGGGGGGAAAGTAAGAAAAAATGAGCCATGGGAATCAAACTCAGTTTTTGATATAGAAAGCCACTCCAAAGTAGGTTTGCCTGTGAAATCTTTTAAGTCTCTTATTATCTACCCAGAAAGATAGTTTTACAAATTAAATTTTTTTAAGGTTTTGAGAAAACTCAGAAGAGATTATTTGAAGTGTCCATAATAAAAAAATACACCAAATTTTAAAGTACACCTCTAACATAAATGGCGGGTGCACATGTAAAAGGGGATAAGTCAAGTTTTTGTGCAAAATGAGTATGCAAGGGCAGTGCTTTACTATGGTACTATCATTGTGTATAGGGGGATAAGTGACTTTTCAATTTTGCCACTAAATTTTAATAGTAAAATTGAAATGTTACTTATCCCCCTATACACAATGATAGTAGCGTAGTAGCAATGTCCTGGCATTCTCATTTCAGATGAAAACTTAACGTATCTTCTTTTACACACGTACCCACCAAATATTAATGTGCAAATTTTTAAGAAAAGAAAATAATTAGAATTAGTAGTTATAAGGTCAAGTTCCTGTCCAATGATTTTTTTTTTTGTTTGTTTTAGATTCTTCAGAATCATTTATTGATTGGAGTATGGGTTCTGATAATGGGTCTTCAGACTCAATTATCTGCATCGAGCTTCTTGGTTCCTGATAAAAGCAAAGAGGAAAAGGGAAAGTCCCCTAGCAAAGCTCGGGAAGGGTCAAGTCGTATTAACCTTATGAAAGTGTGAGTAATCTTTATGCTCAGCTGATGAATTGTTCATATTGCAATTTTTTAGAATTTAGGCTTTGCTTGAAGAAATAGAACAATTTCGATTTTTATATTTTGTTTCAAGAGAAGAACAAAATTAGTCTCTGAATGCTGATGGAACTCGATGGGGGATAGATCAAAGAATTCTCAATTTTTTCATAAAGAACGTTTCAGGATTTTAACCTGCATTGCTCTAATTTTCACCCTGACCTTGTATTGCAGTAATTTCTAACTAGGGTATTTGACTTTTATGTAGGAAAATTTGCCATTAGTAGTGATAAATCTTTTGTTTTGCAGGCAACAGGGATTTGGAGTTCTGTCTGTGGCCTTGGCTTCCCAGGCCTTAACCATGATGTCAGCTCTTTTAGATGATGTACAAGTAGAATGTGCTGGGCAGCTAGGTGATGCAGAAAATGTAGAACCTGCATCTTTGGATATATTAGGCCAGTTTACAGCTCTACAAAGAGCTGCTAAATTTTTGGGTGCTGCTCCCCTTAATCAACTTCTATTCTATTTGGCAACTATCAGCTACAGGAAGGTAATAGTAATAATAATAATAATAATAATAATAATAATAATAATAATAATAATAATAATGATAATGATGATAATAAGAGCAATAATATTATATCAAGCATCTTTTGTCATTGGTGCGTGGAACAACTGCAGAGGATGCTTACACAGTGACATTTTGGAGAAATGATGATTGCACAAAGTTTCTTTTAAACATATAGTGACTTTATTATATAAATAAGCCTGTTTGAACTTCGCTTTAAAGAGCATTAGCACCTGGTTGGCCACATGTTGAGCAGGAGCTCTGGAGGGGGGAGGGCAGGGACACTACGTCTGACTCAGTTTCAGCCCATGCGCGTAGATTTCACCAAGGGCTGACAGAGTGAGAGAATTTGCAAGAATAGGTGTACTCAAGTGCTCCTATTAGCTGCTCCCTTGTGTGTGGACAGCTGAGTGGGAGTTACTTTGATATTAAATGAACAACAGCAAATTTTATTGATTGAGAATTTTGTTTAGGTTTGAAGGTCTGTCAGAAAATAATGCCTTGCTTTTTAATTTTTTTAATTTCTTTTTTATATCCACATTTCATACTTCTTGATATGTATACACAATGTTAATCCATGTTTTTTCTGCTTACTTTATTTTCCATCATAACCTCCATTAACTTGTGTAGCCTTGCGGTTGTGTGAAACAAGTGAGCATGTTTTGCCGTTGCCAGCTTTTGTTGTGGTAGCCATCCCTTCACTTAATTGATCACTCTGATGTCATTTTCCAATTTTCTTACATGGATAGAATCTTTCATTAGCCTGAAGCGATGGAAATAAAAGACACATGATGCACTAAACCCGGACTATAGGGCAAATAGAAAATCCATGTTAGTGATTTTTCTCATGTCGCGAAACTTGTCTGTTTTTGTGTATTATCTAAAAAACATACTTTGCCTAGAAGCATATCAGTTGGCCGAATGCTTAAATTAGGTAGACCTCCTGTTTCCTCTTGAAAATGGCTGTGTTGGCAGCCATGATGATATCCTCTGGGACTATATATCAGTTGTTGTCTACTCTGTAAAATGGAAGAGTTATGCAAATTTTTTTGTAGCTCTCTCGTGATTCAGTATTTAGCACATGTCCTCTCAGGTGAGAATTGTGAATATACTGGCACATTTGGCAAAATTAATGTGAACCTGAGTGTCCGATAGTAGTTTTGAATGGTATTATGAGATCTCTGTATATTCTCATGTCTCATAATGATTGGAAATTAAGCGATTAATTGTGCCTTGTATATCATATGCCTTAGTATCAGTTTTTAGTAACTCTTCTCTGAACTTTTTCTAATAGTTAAATGTCCATGCAAAAGTAGGGTAACCATACGATGTGAGCATTCTCTAAACATGGTCACACGTAAGTGGTGTAGGTCTTGTTTAAGAAATAAAGAGTGATTATTTTTTGGAAAATTTTTCAAATCACATAGTGTGTGTTATTGTGGCTTGTCTTGTTATTTGACACATATATTCTGTTTAAATCAGTAAAAATAGATTTCTTGAGTTCTTGCTATGTTTCAACTACTGAGATCTTCTGTCATTTGTGAAGTAAGTTTTATTTACACACCAACATCTAATGTTTCGCCTCATTTATTATTATTATTTATCTAAGGGGATTGTTGTGAGCAACAGAAAAATTTATTATCGTGGGTCAACAGACTTGCCCATATGGAATTGCAATAACAAAAGTATTATTCAGGAATCTTTTACTTGTACAAATGAATCACTGGAATAATAAGCTAAGAAATCAAAACATATTTGTCATCTGGGAAGAAACATTATAATTCCATTTTCTTCCCAAGACTTACAACCTCTATCCTCGCTGTACTTGTTACTTCCACAAAACATAACATCAATGGCCAAAAAAACAATCAATTCCTCTCATGTGCACTATAATTACAACTCAGACATTCTTTGATTATTATATTCACACATGGCCTTATTTTCCCTTTTTATTCTTAACTCTATCTTAACGTACAAATCTAATAACTTTACTTAATCTTCCTACATGTTAAAATACATATTAAGCAGTTTGTCACTTCCCTTTTCGAGTCCTCTACCTTTTTGAATGACATTTGTCGATGTTTCACCTCCTGCCATTGGTGTTGTCATATCATATGCCGCTTGATCCCATTCTATTCTGTTTGTGTCATTCTGTACTTTCCTGCAATACATATTGTTCTCTACTTGACCACAATGTAAATCATTATGTCCTCTACCAAAGCACACATCATTCTGTCCGGCAAGATGTAATCCCTGCCTTTCAATTGTCTTCCTCTATGTACAGTAGCATCACAAATTTGTTTCTTCTTGGTCTTTCTGCACACTCCCCCCCATTGTCTAATGTCAGTATTCCTTCTGATTGGTTAACTATTTATTTGCATATCATTTCGTTTACTGTTTGACATCCAGTCTCCTTGGAATTCTTTAATTATTTTTGTTATCCAAGGAAAATTCTCACGTTTCCATCAATAAATTACTACTAACATGAACACTATTCTCCGTTGTTATACCTTATTTGGTCATGTGCCACTTAGTTATTACGTGGACTGGTGCATATGATGTAACAATCAAACCAATTTAAGATACACTAAAAATGATTTGGAAATAATTTTTGATAAATATCGCATCTATCCATCTGAACTACTTTTATAAGATTACATAATCTTGTTTATAAGCAAATTCTGTTTGGAGAAATCCCTTCTAGATGTTTACTCAATCTTAAAAAAGGAATATGAGAAATTGAGTTTGTGTGATCAAGGAAGTAAAATACTAGTTCCACCTGTAGATAATAAGGAAATTACTTGAAGATATAAAATTCGTGTCTGTTATAGAACTTTTAGTAGAACGAGTGACAATACAAAAAGCTTAGATTTTATGAAACTGCAAAATAAATGTAAGAAAAAGATTATAAAAACTCTGATTGAAATGACGGAAAATTTTGTTAATTTATTATTCAAGCCCATTACATAACTTTCCTTATGTTTCTCATAAAGTGTGTCCCAACAAGTTGCGTATGAAAACTTGTTTTAGTTCTTAAGGAAAAACAATTACTGTATTTACCCAAATATAAGTCAACTCTGAATATAAGATGGCCCTCTATTTTTGAAGAGGCCTCCTGAGAATTTTTTTAAATTTTCAGCGTATTCTTACTATTTAAGGCAAAATAAAATTGCAAATTGCCTTATTGACTAGAAAAGTGCATTGTTGATTAGAATGAAAAGACTTATTGCTGAACTATCATTTTCGTGTTCCTTAAAATCATCATAATCTTGGTTTTGTCACTACCCTCATCATCTTCACACACATCTATGTTCCTTTCTTTTTGTACCTTCTTCCATGCTGCAACATGTTTTGACTTTTTACGCCTTTGTAAGTTTTGCCCAATGAATTTGTTTTTCTTGGTCTTTTATCAGACACCACCTAAGAACATTTCCTTCTGCATCACCAGATCTGTCCTGCACTGTTGTGGGCCTCTGTTTCTTTAACAGCTCTTTCACATCAAATGAGAGAATAAACTAGAAAATAGTTTAATGTTTGTGTGAAAGTTGTGATCTACGAATCTTGGTCCCTCTGTTTAGCATGTAATGTCGAAGACAGCGGTGAGTTTCCAAGATTGGGAAATTTTTTCCAAGAAAATATAATTTTTTATCATCCTTTTATGTGGTTGGATGTCGAATGTGCCCTGTAAATGTGATTATGTTTATTTCCAACTCTCGAAAACTATATTCTCACTCGCCGGACATCAAACCAAGTTTCAGCGTGGCCTCGTCGAACCCGAATCATGTAATAAATGGACTCAGGACTTGTTTTGACATTACGTTTAATTTAACACAATGCCATTTATTTGAGATTATCTCTTTACCGGCCCGTTCAAAAATATCATTCTGAATTGCCTGGCAAATTCGCGATAGATGCTGATAAAACAATTGTGATTTACATATTACAGATGCACACAATATTTTTATAGTCTTCACAGATTATTGCTTTGACAACATTTATGAGTTTCCGGATATGGAATGGTAATGTAAATACTTACAGCCTAACCGACTAGGCTTAATCTGCTATTATAATATGGCCCCGCATGTTTTGACCGAGATATTTTGCAAAAACCTAGTTTGATATTCGGGTAAATAAGGTATGTACACATCATTCTGTTAGTTTTGCAGGCACACATGCAGGATTAATTCCTCATGCAATTTATTACCATTATTTTTAGAATGTGATAAATTTGTACTTTAGTTTGTAATAAATAAATAAATATACCTGCAACCTTGGTGATGATCTGTCTTCTGGCAGGAACTGCTACGTGAATGACAATATATTATTCTTAAATCCACTAAAGAATTATCAGATGCTTCAAACTGGTAAGATAATCAGAATTTTGTTGCTTCCCTTAAATGCTAATCTCAGCCATACTGTTGGAAATCACATCATTGATTCTACGATAAAACAAAATAATCTGAGATTTAGTATCACTTACAATTTGAAAAGGGGTAAGCAAACTGCCACCATGACCAAAGAAACCAATGAACTACAATACCTAATCGGAGATGCATTCTCATTGCACCTCTGTGGTATCCGATCTGTGGCAACTGATCTATAAGCATACGTTAGGCATACACTTTAGTACTCTAATGCAGTTTGGTCTCCCTTCTACAATGACAAAAAACTTTTTGAAAAAGTGCAGAGACAGATAACCGAGATCCCAAGGGAATAATATAATTTTGATCATGAAGGAAGATGCTGTGAAATGTCACTTTTGACATTAGAACAGAAATATCGGGGTGATATTGTAGTAATTTTTAAAATTTTGAATGGATACTGTAACATTCTTAAATTTAACAACTTTTGTGCAAGAGCCTCTGAACCTAGGCTTAAAGGACTGATGAAAAAAAGAACTAAAATAAGGCATCATTCTCACGTAATTGTAAACCGGCTTGTAAATGCATGGAATACTCTTAAAGTAGAATGCATTCAAATGGAAAGTCTGAGCATCTTCAAGAATAGCCTGAATATAGTTTTAATTTTGTGAATAACTAAATGATGTTATGTAGTATGTCATACATGTAAATAATGAACGTACAATCTCTGATCTACAATTGTGATTCAAATTATACAATCATTACTCCACCAAACTGAATTATTGTGTAACTTAATTACATCGTTGTAAGAGATCTGTTCAACAGTTTGTTGCTGCCACTATTATTTAAAAAAACATATAATTAATAAACATTATTCCAGGCTTGCACCCTGAAGAGAATTCAGAAGCATCCACCAGAAGGGGATACGTTCAGCACATCTGATTCAACAACTTATTATGAGGATGACTTCAGCTGTTCAGATGAAAGTTCTGGTGATGATGGTAAATATTCGTGTCCTTGTTACAAATATGGAGATGATCTCGTAAATGATTTCATTCTGTCTGGTGATTTGATTTTAATAAATATTGTACATTTTTGGTTTGTTCAGCTATTAATGTAATTGTTATGATAGTCCCAACATAGTTCAAAACTACTTTGTATTCAGATATTCTGTCTGGAAGAGAATGAGATCTGGAACTTCAAATTATAGCTGCTCCGCTTGATCTCGTAGGATTCCCAGTTTTGCTTTATCAAAGAGTTAAAAATTCAATTAAGCAAGATTACTATAGTGAATGACTGGCTTGATTCTTGTTTGATTAATGACTAAATCTTTATCTTTTTAAATTATAGTTGATCAAACCAAGACCACCCCTCACATTACGTGATTGATTGGTGAGAGAAGGCATGCTACACTGTATCATACTTTAAAGCCAAGTAGTATTACATTAAAACATCATGTCATGAGCAGTATATTTCAAATGAGACTATCAGCTTGCCAGCAAGAAAAAAATGTTCTATCCCATTGTAGAGAAATGCAATGACCAGAATAGTTACAGAATAAATGTAATGCAACCTTCATATGCAACAAACTTGTATTATGAATCTGAGATGTGTGTTTTTCTTTTATGCTTTTAGATGATGACAGTGAACCAATTCTTGGTTTATGGTTCGAAGAGACTTTGGCTCCTGAAACCCCTCCCGGAGGCCAGGTATCTCCAGCAACTGGCGAAGGTACAGATGGTGCTGGGAAACAGACATCTGAGAGAAATGGTTCCATTGTTCCAGAAAAGGGAGAACCTCATGGCGTGAGTTACTATGAATTTGAAGAAAATGTTATGTTAATGCTTTATTACTTTCACTGAGTATTTAAATTTTCAAAATTCTCTCGATATATAATATGTTCCCTGTATAATGGTGCTACAGAATGGTACAGATGTTGAATTGCCACTGAAAAATAATTTCTATAGCTGCATTAGCAGCAATAACCGATTCAATATTGCCTGCTTGTAACTGCTCTGGGACTGCCTTGGCATCTGGGATTTGAATTAGAGGGGGGGGTCAGATCTCTGTGTTGGCATGTTGTTCAGGGGAAGGGCTGCCCTGAACGGTGAAGTTAATGAGTGGTTAAAGTGTGGACCAGATGTTTACATTGTCAGCCAGGGTGTACCATTGTCAGACATGCTTTGTGCAATTGTTGAAGATTCATGACCTCTAAAGTGACACCTACAGTACAAAACACAACAATAAACACAAAAACAAAATAATACAAATGAAAATACCCAAATACACTGAAATTATGCCGTAACACTGGGACACAAACTTGAAAATTGAAACAACACATTACTTACTCAATTACTCAGTCAAACTGTATTATGCAGATTATTTATATTATATATATATATATATATATATATATATATATATATATATATATATACACACACACACACACACACACACACACACACACTCCAAATGTAATGCATCACACAAGCAGAAAGTAGATTAGGGCCAGCATGCACAAGGGTTATGCACAGTGTGCTATGCTGACGTGATCTACGAGGTTGCTGGCTGAATGAGATCTCATGGGTAGGTAGTCCTGGGTTGGGTGATGATGCGAGGGTCTTATTATTCTAATTTAAACAAGCATGTGACATGCAATCAGCAAGTATACATTTAGGACACTTACTCATAATCTAAGATTGTCCTTTGAATCTTCTGGCCAGTAAGTTTGCGAAAGTGATGGACAGAGGTGAGTGATATATGCGTCTCTGCTCGCCTCATTGCCTGAATCACGCTCTCTGATCAGTTGGCTACATTGTCCATCCAGGTGATAAAAGCTACAGTGCCCGAAGGCAAGGCCCTATTTAGGTATCTGAAAACTTGCACAACGAGTGCCTTGCATATGCCAAGTCCGGTGGTCATACATCACCGACTTGAATTTTGAGGTGTTCTTTTGTTGTAAACTTTTATCATTCACTACTTGTAATAATCTCTGTGAGTTGTACTGAGAAGAACCATTCTCTTCTAGACCTCTTCTTAGCATATTTTTAAAAACGTGATTCTGTCATTGCTCTCTAGGTCTACCCCTTTTTCTTCTAATGGAAACTACTTACTTCCTGGGCCCACAAACAAGCCTTTTAATGTGACCAAACCATTGCTTTCATGTTTCCAATTCATCCAGAATTGATTTTTGAACCTGAATTTGCTTAATCATTTCATTTCTAATGTGTTTCATTTTATCCTCTTTAACTTAAAACCTAAAAAAGGCAATGTGAAAAGCTTTTGCAGTCTATTATTCATTGGTTCTAACAAACAAGTTTTACTTAAAGTTTCTTTTGTGATCTTCTTTTCAGTATATTTTGCTGGCATCACAAATCTTCCAATTTATGAACAAGCATCTGCTGCGTAGTGAATCACCATATGTGCAGCGATATGTACGAGGGGGCTTGGCAGAACAACAAATGGTGATCTTGGCAGCTATTATTCGAGATTTAGATCGAGAAACTGCAAGAACTGAGACAGGTTTGTTCAACATAAAATGCAGTGATGATATAATAGTGTGATTTATTTTTCTAGTGGAAGAGAGCAAGCCTAACAATTCAATATTATTATTTCTCATAAGTTCTCAACATTTGAGGGTGAATATGCAGAGGATAGAATAACAAATAAATTGCAGGGTTGAAGTGCGAATTATTGAAATGCGTGTCAGTTTAGCTGCATAAAAGACAAAAACTCTTGTGCAATATTGGCTCAAATTGATTCCTCTTATTTTTGTATTTTTGAAATGTCAAAATTGCAAAGCCAATGTTTAATGTATTTTTTTCATTAACTTATCAATGTGTCTCTTTAATATATTTTCATTCATTTTTGTATAGGTACCATCTCTGTGTACTTTGGTGCAATGTTGGGCACTCTCTACAGTGAATTTTCTCAAGCACTTACACGATACTCACACAATCTTCTGGCTCGTGGAGTACTTGCTGAAGGCCTACAAGACACCTTACTAAATCATCTGGGTGTCAGTCCGTGGTCTCAAGATGTAAATAATACGTGGCCATTGCAAGTGTATCCGCGTACCCTTGCTGTGCTTGCTCAGGTTATTTTCATTCTGATATCTTAGTAGATTCTACTTTTATTAAATTTAATTTTGTATCTTAAACTTATCACTTGTTTGGGGATTGTATTGTTCTGCATTCTGCAATTATTTGGTACTTAAGTGCTGAAAAACTGTATTTTCTCTCATCAAAACAGGATAGTGTGTTTAAAATGATATGACATAATCTCAATGTTTTCCTCCTCAAGGTGTTGGTGTTGAAGGCACAACAGGAAAAGGAAGTGGCATGTATTAGCATTTGGCATCGATTGGTCAACACCCTTGTGGAAAATGTGTGTAATCCACCTACTACTTTTGAACTAGAAAATGAAGGTAAGCATGAAAGAAAATTACCTTTATATTTACTTTTGTATTTTTTATTTTTCTAGAGTGTTGAAGGCCCATAAAATTTGACTTGACGATTTTTTCCTTTCCTCTGCTTTCCCATCTTGTTGCCTCACTTTATCTTTCTTCTCCCCTCTCCTCTCGTTTGCTTGACCCCATTTGATTGTGCAATGTGTTGACTGGTTGACATTTCAGTCTATGTTGACCTTTCAGATGGTCCCTTCAATGATGTGGACACCATAGCTGCACATTTCAATAGTACTATTCTTCTAGCTGCTTCCATTGCAATTCCAAATTCAACTGGCTTAAATATATGTTTATTTATTCATTTATTCTTTCAGTCATGGGTTTTTCCCTTTGATAAAATGATCACCATTACAAAATTACAGAAGTTCATTAATCACACAAGTTTGACAATAACAAAATTAGAAAACGTTATTTAAAGTGCAAAACACATGAAAAAGAAATATTGACGTAATCTCTAACAGAAAAATATGAGTTTGCAGTAGTTCTTAAGCAATTGCAGGTGTCAATATTAAAGAATCGGTTTTGCCCATTTTGACAAAGAACATAAGGTTGTTTCTAGAGGTCCTATGAGATACCAAAAGATCAATTTTGTACAAAAGGTCGCTACAATCAAAATCACTAAAATGGAATTCGTGTAAAAATACATTCATTCTGCTAAAATGGAATCTGTATAGCATTAGTTCTTCAGAATTGCTGCAACACATTTAGGCATTCGCGACCCTTGCACTGATAATGTTTATCATCTCTTCTTCTACCTAAAACACGCCCTCTATTTCGTCTCATTGTAAATTGAATGATATTTTGTTTGTGTTTAAGTTAATAAATGGTGGAATTGATTGCTTACTGGTACTCGAAGAATTGAATTTTACAGTCTACAATTTGATCTAGAAATAAAAATACTTTTTCCTTGGTGACCTATACAAATACCTACCCCGCAAATAACCCAGTCACTAGAATGACTTGGCAGAATGATGTTTTACTGAATTGCATACTTGTATTTTTCGTTATGAGTGATTATAATATTTGTATTGTTATCGTGATATTCATGAGTCATATTTTTCTCAATTTTATATCTGTATTTGTATATTGGATGAAAGTCCGTCATTATAAATAAATTAATAATTTAAAAAAATGTTTGTTGCTTACAAGTGTTATAAAGCCTCATTAGTAGTATTTATTATATATGGATATGAATTTGGTCATGTTTAAAGATTTCATAATTGTTGTGAATGTCTTTTTTGTTATTTAGATATGACTTTTTTTAACCAAAACTTTTGTTGATGTTGCAGATCTTAATGTGGAACATGCCCAGCTTCTCCTTTTTCTCTTTCACTCTCTGAACTTGATGCAAAAGAAATCAGTATTACTATTAACAGCAGGTGGTGTCATTCGATGTGCGGAAGTTCTTAGCACACCTCTGCGGGATTTACAACTATTGCATTTGGCACGCTTACTTCTACTTCTGGAATATCTCATGAAGCACTTGTATGATGCTCCTCCTGCACTTCTTGAACAAGTAAGTAATTTTGTCCTAGTAGACAAAACTGTATATTGACGTACTGGAATGAAGGTGCACAGACAACTGTTTGGAGTGAAATATTTACATATATCTACAGAAAAAACATGAACTAGTTAAATATACAGACATTTGAATTAAACTTTTGGCAAACTTTTTTCCTCCTTAGCGAAAATCTTGCAACCGTACCTAATCCTACAACCCAGTACCACTGCTCTAATGCAGGTGAGCAAAGCATGGTGCAATGCTGTCAAACGCTAAGTTCCCTGTAACCACATGACCTGATGCCAAACCGCTCTCTGTCTGGAAGACTGCATGCTTGGGGGCACCGGAGATATCACACAGTCTTTCGAGACCCAACATATCCCCCACGAGTGCAGACGACACTGTTTTATGTACCCAAAGGGCTCGCCTTTCCCCTCTCATCTCCACTTCTGGCACCATACTCTTGGCATCCTGAAGGCTCATTTCCCAGCCTTCTCTAGGGGTTGTATGCAAAAATCTAAGACTCACTCTTAACCTTTCTCAATAGTTTATTTTAGAGCAGGCTTTTCCAGGCGCTACCTTTTCCCTGGCGTCCCTCTATTGTGGGTGCAGATAAGCCCGTCGGTGTTGCCTCCACATGCAAATCTGGGCTGAGCATTCCAACCGCCCCCTTTTCCTGAGAGCGTCCCAGCTCATGCCTGTTGATGTACATGTCCTTGCTTGCACCAGGAGGATTAGAATTTTCCTCCAGCCGACTGGTTTGGAAACGTTTAGCCACGACGCCACAATATGTATATAGTTATTAACTTATTTAGTGGGAAAAGTGAGTAACTGCATGAATGGCATCTTCAAATAAACAAACATATTAACAGGAGTTTATTCATTTTTGTCAGTTATCAAATTCAGGACAAGTACACAAACAATACAATATTTAGCCTGTTGCAGTCTAAATATACACTTGATATTGAAATAATTCCAAGTAACAGGTAAAACCTGGTTTAAGGTAAAGCCTGGTCATTAACGGGGTTCATGTTCTTTCACACCTCTAGTCCCAGCATTGTGTGCGCTGTCTTTTCATTTACATGGATGAGAGTTCTGGGACAACTATGACGTCATCGTGATGTGCTTTGGTGACGTTTTTATTGTGTCATTGTTGTCCCAGTTCTCTCAGATATCCCCTACTTTTGGATATCTGCCTGTCGCCACTGGTCTCACAACGGACAGTCAAAAGAGAAGGGCCACTTACGGTAGTCAACCAAAACGTACGCTTCTTGCAAAGACCAAAAGGGAAGTCCGCTTCGTACGACGGCCAAAAGGGGAAGTCCTCTTCGTACGACGGCCAACTGCAGAGAAAGTTAGAATGCAAATTATTGAGAGGCGAAGGCATGCGAAGGCATGACTGATTCTCCAGAGATTGGCATTGCTTCATAAAATCTAGTGGCTGATCACGTAATTAATACCTCCACTCTACCTGCATTTCTTCAATTCATCGTTCAAGGAAAGTTACGCGAGTAATAGTAATCAATCAATAAATAAAACATTGCAAAATTAATCATAATATTGGCTACCATTTGTTCCTCAATTCTTATCTTCTTATAGTGTCAGGATATTACTGAAACAAAATTCACAAACAACACCTAATTTTTGTTCTTACCACATCATGCCACATTTTGTTGTACCCTTAGCAGTGCAACTACTTCAGTCCTTGAGATTCAAAAGGCATTTTAAACTCGAATTATTTGACATACATGGACTACTGACTACTTCCTATTGATTGCTCAGTATCTGAAATGAACTTCTGATAGAATGATCTCTGCAGTTGTTTACATTTCAATGTACCTCCCAAAATCTTTTGTAAGATACAACAATTCTGAACGTGTAAATTTTATGAATTTTTGTCTTCTTCATAATGAGTGCTTTTAATTGAGCATTTATATAAAATAGATCTGTTAATATGAGAGGCTATAAATTGAGTAATTAATAATTAAACAGTGTCAAAAATAATTTTATATTAAATTCATTACCAAGGTCTGCAAATCAAGTGTTCCAATCAATACATTTCAAGCAATATATTGAAACTCTACGATCATCATTATGGTACTAAACAGGACCAATAAATTAATTACCATTATCTCCTGATACTTTGACATTAATTTGTTCCACATGAGGACTGTTCTCATTAATCAAGGAGCACTGGATGGAGTTCTCAACAGCTATCAGTACATTATCTCCAAAGTTGCATTGGCTAGGTGAAGCATCACATAGTAAAACTTCATAATTCTCCAGACCAAGTTCACTTTTGGAGTAGAAATGATTCAGGAAGGTCTCAACAAAGATAACAAATGTAGTGACTGCATTGCAAGCAAATCTAGAGTTTCATTCTCAAGCCATGAACATTTTGGTAATAATTTTTCAGATCATGGGTTAAAAGTAAAGAAAGTCCCTTATTAGTTGTATGTGTGTTTACCCTTAAAATTTGATATTCTTGTGGATCTCATTGAAGAATCTAATATAAAGGTGTGCTTATCCTTCCTCAGTATGACTATTGAGATAATTAATTTTGTGTTTATATTTTGTGAACAATTTGTGTGTATTTATATTTTTCACCATATTTTTATGTTTCTAGGTTCAGTGGAATTTATTCAGCGCCACAAGTATGGTGAGTGATCCTGTTGATAATAAAGATGGATCACGAGTAGCTTCTCGAATCTACTGTGCATGGCCAGAAATTGAGGATGTGTATCGGAAATTTGGACCCCAAGATGAATTTTCAATGAAACCTCGCTTTTATAGCCTTACACAAGTAGAAATCAACAACCAAGACACTCCAAAACTAGATGGTCTGGTGAGTAAACTTCTCTGTACTATCCTTGCTAAAATATGTATAGTGAAATGAATTGAATTTTGATTTTTTAATATTTATTTATTATTTATTTCATACCATAAGATATGAGGACATTTTCTGACACAATAATAAAAATACCAATTTACATCAAAATAAAAAAGGAAATAAATTTTAAGGAATGCACAGGAATGTAAATAAAATAGCAGTTCAGAAGTAATTCAATGTAATAAAATTATTATTATTATTAATAATTTATTAATGGTGGCAGCAACAAGCTGTTGTACACAATCATTACATCGGTGTAAAATAAAGTTATATAATAAATAATTTTCGTAGAGTAATACAGTTATTAAATTAGAGCTATTATAAATATTATTTATAGAATATCAATGAATTAATGAATATGTATAGAATATCAACTTTCATTATCATGAATCTAATAATGATGAACATCATTTCTGAGCTAAATAAGATTTTTATTGCTGATTGTAAAGTGGAAACAATGTTGAAAAATCCACAAGTTAAGATTGTTGATGAGGGACACCACTTCGAAAATGATTGTGCTGAATCAGCTTTGACCAATTGTGTGGATGGAAGACTCAAAGTTCACTACATTCAGAATGTGAAAAACAAATATGCACAAATGATTCATGCTGATATTACACCTGAAAGTTTCCTGGCGATTTTGCTGCCCTTGAACTGCAGCAGATCTCAGAAAATTCTCGAATGTAATCTAAAAATTCTTCTTTAACTGTTGGATATTTGCATTTCTTGCAATTGTTATTTTCCAACGCAGTTTTGTCTTCAATCCGCCGCCTCACATTCTTGTCATCATCGTCAACTTCCTTCTGGCTGCTCGATTCCTGTACCATTCAGCGAGATTTACTGCGGCTTATACAGGGGACCTTTTTCTTGAAATTATTGTGTCGAAGGTCATTAGTGCAGCTTATATACGGACGTAGCCTATATATAAGCAAATACGGAATTGACAAATGCAGGCAGCGTATTTATACTTCATTTTATAGACCACATGAATTTGAAATTCTTGAGTACATTCATGAACGAAATGAACATATACAAGATCAAAGAAAGCTTAAAAACTACTGTACTATTGGGGACATGAATTTGGACTTTCTCAAAAATAATTCAGCTATGTAATGTTATGACTGTGTGTGGTTACGTCATATAAATGTTCCAACAAGAGTAGTTAAGGTTGGTGGGGAAGATGGACGAAGTGTGATGAGTGGGAGGTACAGATCGAGCAGAAGGGACTGGATGGGTGGGGTGGGAGTAATAATCAGGATGGCCATGGCATCCCAGATGGGGCATGCAGGGGAGATGGAGGAAGTGCGACTGGGTGATCCTGCAGAATAGGTAGGGCAGGAGGTGTGTGCAGTGGAGGGAGTAGAGGTTCAGCATTATCTAATCTAAAACATGGATCATTTATAAATAATGGGAACTAGAGTGGACCCAGATGTGATTGTGTGGTACACTTGAAACTTGCAAAACTCACATGGATTTGTACCCCTAAAAAAGAGATGCTGAATTGAACTCCTTGTCTGCATCCGCTATCCTTCAGTCTGAGATCGCTATGTCACTACTGCCTTAGCGATCTCAGCCATCGCATCGGCTTATTTGTCAATTGCATTTCCATTCCAGTGAAAATGCACAATTTGTACTGAAATGATCACACAATAGAACATGTTTCTTAGTATGAATATTCTTGGCAATTCAAATTGAAAATGACTGATTTGTGTGAATAATTTGCAGGCCTGCAATTTTATCTTGGGTACTCCTGACAAACTTAAGTACCCACTTCTGGTTGATGCTTTGATTGATGTATTAAATGTTACCAATCAGTGCAGTGGTAACTTTAAACGTACTGAGAAACTAAGTTTTACTGGACTGTGTGCCACCCAGTATTGTTTCACACTGTGCTGGCGGTAAGTACTATTTTTTTATGTAGATTTCTTCCATCACTGCTCTTCCCCCTTCCAACTCGACTCTCCTCTCTCTGGGAACTAATAATAATTAAACTTCAAAGCAAATATTCATCTTATAGTTGACCAGAAAAACAATTAACCAGGCTGGCTTGAATGATGATTATATAGTCTGTTTTGAATCCTTATGATTCCAGTAGAGAATAACTCGACTAATGTGCAAATGGTGAATTGCACATTAGTGGAGTAAGATTAAGACCTACTGTAAATGCATCAGAAAATTGCCAGATGAACTGTTGTTTCATGTGGGTCCTTCATAAAATTTAATATTGATAACAATCATTAGGTGATCTATGAATGTCTATAAGTATGACTATGCTCTGCATGATGCAGCTACTCCACTAAGGTAAGTTTTAACTTTCATAATAAAGAAAACTTTTGTAATGCTGCAGCGGAAATCAGTAATTTTTCGATAGGAAAACTAGTACTGTGGTGTTGAAAAAATGGATAGGCACACGGATTCACTTTATCAATCTGTGGTCTGTGGTGGTGATTACCCACTCTTGACGATTGATAAATTTGATTTTTCCTGATCTATCTGAGTGAATTTGGGGCACTGCAAAATTCAAATGGATATTTTGGTTTTTGGGAGGTAGTTAATCAAAAATATTTTCAGAATATTCACCAAAAAGGCCCCAACTTTTTTGTTTAAACTTTATCCTCGCATACCGTAAAGGGCACTTCAAAAAATTATGCATGTTTTGTTTTCATTGAAATCTCTGAATTTTCTAAAATTACAGAAGTTTAAAATTTTTTCAGCATCCTCCCACATCTACAATATTCAAGATAAAAGGATTTTTCTTTAATAAAATCTGTTCATCTTGAAATTAGGTCACATACAATTTTTTGAAAATATGAAAAGTTTTCACACAATTTTTTGAAATAGATACTTTTTTAACAATTATTTTCTCCAAATCCGCTCCAAATTGTATCAAGAGTTTTTTTCTTCAGATAGAGCATTAGATGCTTAAAAAATGGTGCAAGATATGTTTACACTGAACTCAGTATTTTTGAAACTTGCAAATTAACATTGTAAATGTTCCCTATTGATGACTCTGATTTTTTCTTAAATAAAATCTGTTCTAAAAATTTCATCTTTTAAAGGAGGTTGTGTGCAATTTTTTGAAAAAACTATAGTTTTCTCGTAATTTTGTTTGAAGTTATTGTAATGAATAAAAGTTTTTTTCTGAAAAACAACTAAATTTATTTTGTGGATAAAACAAATGAGCTTAAACAAATTGCACAGGTCCCAATAAAAATAAAATAAAAAGTGCATTGTATTTTTGAAAATTGTAAACAAGAAATGAACATTTCAAACCTATTGATGATAGAGATTTTGTTTGATAAATATATCTTTATATGATTAGTAATGTAATTTCTAAATAATTTTGATATATATTGTGGTCCTTTTAATTTTTAATTTTGCAATAAAAATATGAACAAATGTTGAATTGAATCGTACACATGCAGGAGCCAGATGCTTGTCTCTACAATTGTTATGATTGTTCCTAATGTTGCCAAATGATGTGGGAAGAACCAGACATTCAATAGCATAATTGCCCATGTACTTCTTTGACAGTAACATTGCTACCTTGAAAAGTCTGTGCAACATCTTGCTGTAATATTGTGCAGAAAGGAAATGTCTTTGTTTTTGTGATTCTTGAAATTTCGCTTTTTGGAATGAAAACTTTTCTCCAATGATTGACTTTGTAAAACTCTGAAACTATTCACCATGTTCTTTGTGATAGTTAATTAATTTAGTCATGGTGTTTTTCATTGTGTTCTGGAGAGAATGAAATTCCTAAAAATTTTTTGCTTTTTAAATTTAAGACAAAAGGTATCACAAAATGCTTCTCTTGTAAGTACTGGATTAGCTGAGGTTTGTGTGTAAGTTGTGCACTTGTAATACAGTAATTTTTGGCTTGCCATCAAAGACCTTGGAGAGTTGTTTTTGTTGATGTGGGCCTTCATTTTTGAAATCTGGGGGTTCGCTCATTATAGTTAAAAGCCACTGGCCACAAAACAATCATCGCATGATACATGCCTAGAAATCTCCCTAGCCAAAGAAATACCTAGAAACATCACAAACGCTTATTGACCAAACTTGACATTCTATCTTACGAGAGTGAGAGGATTGATAAATACTAACTGGCAATATGGCATAGCCAATTTTAAACGCTATATGACAATAAGTAATGTACGATGTCAATTTGGCAACATGAACCTTCACAAACAATCATATGTCAACCTTCATCAATCAATTTCTGTGTCTTCAGCAGTGTAAATGTTTTGTTTTTTGTGTAGGTTGTTGTTGCTTTTACCTCCTTCTACTCCATATATGGATAAATTGGCACTTGGACTGGAAATAAATACTCCATCTCTTCTTCTGCATTCTCTTGTGTGGGGTCCACGAACGGCTTGCAAGACATTCACTGGATGGATGAAGGTTTGTTCTCAGATTTTTTTCATATCCATTGTGCCAAAGTGCAAAAACATTATAATATATCATAATTTTATTTGCATTTCTTTATAGTACTAATGTATATTTTTATTTATTTATTGTTATTGTATCAGCAACACATGGTTTCATTACAGGTATAATATAAAGTATAATAGAACAAATTTACAAGGTCTTTAGTAATAATAAAAGTCCAGTTATATGACGTGCTTACAAAAGCACATAAATACAAAAATTACACTATAAAATTACAATATTGCAGATTTGTACTTATTTAGTGAATTACATATTATATTACTAGATTTTGCTGTAGCCTATTGTACAGTTTTAAACCAATTTATAGAAGCAGTTTATTGACTTAGGAAGTCTGTGAAATGGTACATTTGCACTGAAGACCCAGAAAAACTGGTATAGCCTTGCATATTGAAATAAAGAGATCTGGAACAGAATCTTACAATCAGAATACGAGTTAGAACATGGCGTTATTGTCGGCGCAAGAGAGATATGGGCAGAAGATTGCATCTACAAGGTCGTGATGTAATTTGGATTTTCCCATTCAACCATTTCACAAGTGTTCCATGAACATTGGAAATGTGGTAAAGCCTCAAACCTCTGGCATCCCTGCTGCCTCAAGAAGATAATGCAAGAACAAGGCCGATGAGGAGAATGATGCGATAATCATTACATGTGACAGAAGTGCAAATTGCAGTCTGCAAATTGCTGCAGATTTCAATGCTGGGCCATCAACTAGTGTGAGCATGTGAACCATTCAATGAAGCATTATGGATATGGGGTTTCTATTCAAGCTGGTGGATGCTCTGTGATGGTATGGGGCATGTGCAGTTGGAGTGATGTGCGACTCCTGATACATCTAGATACGATCCTGATAAATCTAGATCACCTACACCCATTCATGTCCATTTGTGCGCCTTGAATGGACTTGGGCAATTCCAGCAGAACATTGTCCAGAATTGCTAGAGAGTGGCTCCAGGAACACTCTTCTGAATTTAAACACTTCCACTGACCAAAATCCCCAGCCATGAACATTATTGAGCATATCTAGGATGCCTTGCAACGTGCTGTTCAGAAGAGATCTCCACCCCCCACCCCCCTCGTACTCTTGAGTGCTCTTACTCTTACAGCCCTGCAGGATTCGTGGTGTCGGTTACCTCCAGCACTACTTCAGACATTATTCGAGTCCATGCCACTTAGTGTTGTGGCACTACTGCGGGCTTGCATAGGCAGGTATACTAATATTTGGGCTCTTCAGTGTACATGCCTATTTTTTCTGGTGTTATTGATTAATGATTATATATGAATGGGAATAAGTGTATTTAATGGTTTTGTAATTCATACAAAATAACAGCGATAAGCAAAATAAGTGCCCAAAACGTCATTTACAACTTTATATGGTTTGAAATGTTATACAACATTGTTTGATATATTATTAGTTAGAAAATTTAATTTTAGTTTCCAAAAAAATATTAAATTAGTGATAAAATCATATGACGATGAAATATTTTGAAAATAATTATATTATGCTTTAAAAAATTGAAATTACATTTTAAAAATCTTGACTATTGATTTAAATTCAAATGTAATGCTTGATTGGTATATATTAAAAAATTGAAAGTATTAAGTCATTTTCAAACATTAATTTGCTGCTTTAATTTTAGTCTGTGAGGAATTGTTCAAATTATAGTCTTGCTTCTTGCAATCTAGTTTTTGTTAAATGAACTGAAATAAAACTATACATTCTTAGTGTTATTTTTACTTTTTCATATCAATTCTATAGAGAAAGTAATGCAATGTTGAAAAAAATGAATCTCAAGATTTTGTCAGAAATACAAGATTTGGAAGTCGCTGATATCAAAAGTTTTTTTCAAAAAGTCTGTCTAGCAGTCTCTGTATGAACATCATTTACGCATAAACTGTTCTCAGAATTTTCACCAAGATGGGTGATCCGCAATCTGTTCGGCTGAACTGAATACCCTGCAATTTGAAATGGTTCTTTTAATTTTGGGAGCTTCTTGACAAGAAGACGCTAGAACATTGCGATAATGAAACGTTCTTCTTTAAATGTTTTGTTCAATTGGAGCAAAGTGCTCATGTAAAAGTAGGTATGATTTTAATTCAAACCTCTGAATTTTCTCAAAAAATTCAACATATCAAAATTGTTTGGACCCTTCTCGCCATACAACTACATTACTGAAAGAAATTGTTATTAACAAAATAATTATTGTAAAACATCTCATTACATTATGAGATTGGATAATAACTAAATGTTGATGACTGAAAACATTGTCTAAAATAATCAATAAAATGCACTTAAAATGTTTTTAAAATACCCCCCAAACACAGAAAAATGCCATAAAAAATGTGATCAAACCTGTTCAGATGATTAAATTACACATATTTTTGTGGTTTTTATTAAGTACATTGATTTTTACAGTTAATTTTAATAATTAATTTCTAATAAAATTTATTACGAATATTAGAACAAATACTAAATTTTATTCACATCAAAGAAAAGCACATTTCAAACCATTTATATCTCTTAGAAGATAAGATCAATTTAACATTAATTTTAATCTGAAAAATTATAATTACAATTATAAAAAGGTTTCCATAATTTTCCAAAATGTTTTTTGTTAAAAGGAATATTTAACCTGATGCTCCACGAGTCACGAGTCTCAACAATACCAGTAGCACATTCTGACCCTCGACATTTGTAGTTTTGTCAGTTGAATAAAAATTAACTTGCAAACATTTGGTTTGAACTGTTCTTTACTAGGAAACATGTCTTTAGTTAATGTTGACAATAAACTGACAATGATGCTGATAGGCGTTACAGAAGTATAGATTACGTACAACTGCTGACTACAGTTTCTGAGCCCAGAAATCAAATGGGTCACTCAGTAATTCTATGGAGAACATTATTGCATCTCAAAAATATTATTTGAAGGAAGTACCATTAAAATGCTTTTCAAATTGATGAAATGAGAAGAAAAATGCTTTAAAAATTATGAGAAAAGGTTAAAAATGACTTATTTGTCAAAATCAACAAAAATTGCAAAAAAGTCATGTAAAAATGAGTCATTTCCTTTTGTCATAACATAATGTCTATACTAAAAAGGCATTGTTCTAAAGTGAAAAGCAAAAAAATGTCATTTCATTAATTTCATTGTCCTCTAATAATAGCCAATTAACCATTATAAAAAGATTCCACAATGCAATTATGTTTTACCCTCTTTGTGACAATTCAAAACATCTTACTTTTTGCCTCCTACTGTATTGAAATACTGAAAGTTTCGTAATACTTCGAGATAAAATAGTGGATTTTCAGCAGAGAAACTGACCCTGGTAATCAGAAAACGGATAAACCTTTCTCCTATATGTAATAAATTACTTGCTGTAACAAGTTGTGTATTCAGAAACCACATTTGGTGGGTCCTTGGATCCACAAACATTGATTGTCCACAAAAGATCCTTCTGCCTGTAAACAATACTAGTGGCTAAACAGTTTTAGGAATGTTCTTTATCAATTGATATCACTGACGTGCCCCCTTGATATTTTGATTTCCTTCCCCTCCCTCTCCTTTCTCTCCCTCTTCTCTCTCTCCCTCCCTCTGCTCTCTCTCCCTCTCTTTCCTCTCCCCCTTTCTCCTCTTCCCCACACTTCTTTTTTATTTTATTTTTTTTAATTTATTTATTTTACTGCTTTGCAAGATCGATGTAAAATCGAGATTTATTTGTTTCAGGATTGCTTAGTAAAACAAGGAATGTATACTCAGTATGCAGAAACACTTTTAAAAAATGTTGCTAAAACTGTAAACAACCTACAATACGACATTAACGTTGCAAAAAATTGCATTGTAAACTTTCGACTTCAAATGCAGAAACCAGATGCATTAGTACCTAAGTCAAGTTTACCTCAACTAGCTGACTTACTCCTCCTTGATGCTGTTATTTCTAAAGTACAAGTACTGCTAGATGATAGCAAGGCTGGCAATGATAGTACAGAAGCTCAAAAGTGAGTATTGTAGTGAATTATTTTATTATTTGGGACCAGATATTACCCAAAATTCCCATGCTTTGTTAAAGATAGCATTAACCCTTTGACTCTGTTTCGTCAATACTTAACGTGGATTTTGTTTGGGGTCTTTTTGACCACAAATGTTTTATACAGTGGTTTACAAGAATTTGATGCACAGATGTCATTTGGAATTATGCAATGAGAAAGTGATGATATTTGGTTGCTTTATTTACAACACACTTTATAAAAAATAATGTTGTGTCCAGAAAAACAATCTAACATTTCGTCATAACTATACATAGATGTCTATCTTACTAGCACAAGAATGTTTGAAACAAAGCTGCCATTATAATAGACATACCCCAAATTATCATTCAGAAACCGCAACATAATATTACAAAATGGAAATGGACATGTTTTCAGAATTTTTATTTTTATAGTTAAAGTCATCAAATGTTGCATTTCTGATTCCAACCACATATAAATCAAATTATTTCCAATCCCCCCACCTAAAAAAATGTACATGTATATAAAAAAACAATAAAAAACAAACAAACAAAAAACACTTTACAACACATGTAAATTGGACATAAATAGTAAATCTAAAGGGGAAGAAATTGGGATTAATTTTCAGTGCGTTGCAAAACATTATTTGCTCGTAGGGTCAAAAAAGACCCCAAACAGAGTCTAAAGGTCAAAATGATTTAATATTAGTTCACAGTATTAGTATATAAAGCGAAGATAATTTCTTTGCATTTTCTTGAATATTGCTTATTTACCTTATTTTTAATTTTCATTTCCTAACTTATGCACTTCTATTGGTTTTAATTTCATAATACAAGTTTCTCAGATTTTCACTTTTTTTTTTAAGAATAAAGTATTATTGTAAATAAGTTTATTTTGAGATACGTAATAACTAAAGATATTTTGATTTTATTCAAAATTATTTAAGAAATGTCATAAAATCTACAAATTTCATAGATCTGTATACTTTTCTTCATGTTAGGAAGTTCATTGAAACATCAAGTGAAAATGGCTTTAAGTATATTAAAAAAGATAGCAAAAGAGCAATGAATATTATGTTATTCTATGGTGGTGTTAAATATTGTTACAGAAGTCAAAATGGAGAGGCAACAAAAGTGTCATCTGAACTAGCACAAGAATTGTTACCACATGTATTGCAACTTGCTGAGACTATTATAGCGTGTAGTAGGTGAGTTGTCCATTTGAATTTAAAAGATAAAATTAAAATTAATTAATTAATTCTTACATTAATAGAATTGAGAATCCATGATCCATGTTTGAAGATGCTTTTTTGCAGTCTTTCCTTCCTTCTTGTTATACAAGTTTGGTCACAGAGTTTACTTTGACAGACACCAGTGTATAAACAAATGTTTATAATAAAAACACTGAATCACATTGTATAATCTTGGTTTTATTTTTTGTTAACCAAAGTTTGAGCAATGTTTTGGTGACATGAAGTTTTGCCCATCCTTAGGGTAGAATGAATATAAGAGAAAAATGTTATTGTTTAAAGGATTTAGGTTAAAGTACATGATACAATTACTGTGAAAAACTAGAACTCGATAAGTTCTGAGATCGTTGTGGAGTAGAAAAGTGGGGAGGGGAGAGGAGGATAGGAGAGGGCTTTAAAATACTGTTCAATGAAATGTAAAACAAATGAACAAGTTTCATTGGGTCTCAAAATGCTTCAGAAGAAATTTTTATTTTAAAATGACAATTTCACTCAATCTTTTCTTTGATATTTGATTCATTTGGGTGTAAATAATTAAATCGTATATTTGAGATTTCTTAAGCAATTAAATGTGACACCCCTGTTTACACAAAACAAGCTGCATATATCATAACATAAAGATTGAATTATCATTGATATTTGTTCTCTCTTCTTAAGTCCACTCAAGTAAAAACAGTGCTACTCCATCTCTATGACATAAATTGAGTTGAATTAATGCATTTTACTTGGCGAGACGCGGGCCATCAGGCCTGCTCTTCTGTCTGATCACGCAAATTTCGCTATGCTCCTTTCGCCAACTAGCAGAGAATGGGGTATTTCTTGGGCGAGAAATAGGCGATTTGAATTTAGCTCAGAGGCGTCATTTAGGCTTGAGGATCTTTTACATACAAGTAAATCTACTAACATGGGACAGCCGGCTTTACTTCTCCTCTGAAGAAAGGCATACGAAGGATTTTTTTGCCCTTAAAAATCCACGGCTTCTATCAGGTTTGAACCTGCCAACGTGGGTTCAACAGTTCCATACGCTAACCGTATTGCCATGCACACTTATGTCAATTATTTTGATTTGTACAAAAGTCACCTATTTTAATATATACCTGAGCGACTCATTTATTAAATATTAACAGTTCAATAAGTACTAATATAAATATTATAAATCATTACAATTTATCAGTAAGGCATTTCAGAGGGAAATGAGAAAAGAGGTCAGAAGAAGAAAGAAACAAAATTGCAATTTGGTACTATAAAGGCAGGCCAGACCCCATTTCTTCAAAGGAGAGGGATGAGAATGGGAATAAGAATGAAGCTATAAATTAGATGGTGGATAAATTTTGAATGATACATGGTAGATATAACACCATAATGAAACTTTTCTCTTTTGCATCTCTGCAAAAGTGATATTTGTTCCATTTCAATGTCCTTATCAAACTTGTTTCTTTAAGAACTATGGTTGATATCATCAGTGTAAATGTCAATATTTCATGTGAAAAGATCCTACAAAATGATGGTTGACTAGTTTCTTCATATTGGGATTTTATTGTTCAATAATTATGGAAAATGTGTAAAGCCACTACTGCACATTTTACTGTAACTTGTTTTATGAAACTGAAACGAAAAAGAATGACAATGAAGAAATGTTTCTTAAATATGATTGATGAAAATATTAAAAGTGTAATTGGATTTGATGTATTCAATTATAGTATTTATATATTATAGTGATTCATATAATTTTATAGAAATTCCCTTCTACAAAGGTCTATGGCCATGTGGGACAGTGAATGTACATGTCACCACATGCGACGTGAAGCATTTCATCACGTTAAAGTAAAACTAATTTTGAAGTCCACCACTATAAAATGCCAAAGTTGGAAGCAAACCGTATGAAGTTTCAAGAAAAGTAGTTCAATTGATTTCCAGTTAACATTTTTGAGCCTAAGGATGTATATGATAAATCAACTTCAGGCTGGGCTAATGGATCCCTATCCATAAGACAGATGATGTGAAAAACTCAAATGTTCATGATTGTTAAATAGAAGCACTGTATTTAAATTAATAATGAATGATAAGTTCTATTGTTACTTTGTTCTTCAGGTCCAGTCTCTTGTATCAGATGAATGAAAGCTCTGAACCTGTGGGCAAATATTCACTTCAAGATTTCCAAGCATTCAGAGAAATTTTAGCCATTTCTTCTAGTCGATGTAGTGTAACAAAATCTTTGGCTACATCTCTAATGACTTTGCTTCCTGCTTGTATACGGACAGTTCTTGAAAAGTGGAATGATAATGCAGTTGGTGATTTTCCATGGGTGAGCAGTTTTTCTATTTTATTTTTTGAGAGTATATATTATGTAGTTTATGAAATTAGATTATGGACTTAAGTGCCTTTAGGTGCCCCCAAAATGTTTGATAATTTATAAATAACTTTCTATTTGGAATAAATTTCTCTTAATTTTAGTGTACTTATGGGTGGTATGTTGTTACTCATTACCATGAGGATGTGTTTATTTACATGTACATGCAGAGATACAGTACTCATTCTGCTCTTTTTAAAGAAAACACATTTTTGTCGAATATGTAAAAATATGTAATTCGTTCCCAGTTTGTCCCCATTTTTATTATTCTCCGTATATTTATGAACAGAATTTTGTTTAATTGTGTGTGTGCTATTGATATATAGTCTTTAGGCAAAAGGTGACATTGATTTGCAGTATTATGTAGCAATTGCAAACTTTAAAGCAATGAAACATAAAAATGTAAAGCATTTTGAAGCAAATAGATGTAACTGCTTGTGACTTGAAAATTACAATAATTTTAAAAATTGAAATTTCTTTTTCTTTGTTTCACAAAATTGCAGGAAAGATAATTAATGATTTTCATTAAAATAATTAAAATTTTAACATGAAATTCTGGTTTGTCCTCTATTGATATTTACTTTGTATGTATGCATTTTGAATTAAGAGAGAAATGTTTTTACAGAACACATATGCCAATGATGTGATACCTGCCGAAAGCTACATCTTGGATGTTATCAGTAATCACGTTTCTTCACTTTCAAGTCAGGGTTCATTTAGTGTAAACCTATCACTAAAATATTTATTACACTCATTAATTACTTTCATTGGAGAGCATGTGATGTAAGTATAAACTACAGAATGCTGTTTTACACTTTATTCTCCAAACATAAAACCATTATAATTAATTTTTCTATTATATGTCTTGATATTTTGGCTTGTTTTCGTTCTTTTTGCCGAGTTCTGCATCATGTAATATCTTTAATTGTAGGAAATGTCCAGAGGGAAGTGATCTGCGCCAACGAGCTGTGAGTGTGTTGGTGCCAGTGACACTTGACGCTTGCACTGAACATTTACACAGCACTGCTGTGCGCACTCTTGAGGGTGTTATTGGTGATGTAGACTCAGAAGAGCATCAAAAAAGGGTGTTCTACATAGTGCTGGAGCACACATACCATTTACTTGGAATTTTTACATCACAAGCTTGGACTATGCACTTGTAAGTTTTTCAAATTTGGGAACTTCATTGTTTATCAGAAACACTGATGTTTCAAATTTACTACTGTAGGCCTTGTTATTAGAGGCAATAGCAGACACGTGCAAAAGTAAATTCTAAAATGTTTCTAAAAGCTCTTTTGATTTGAAATGTTATTAATTTTTTTGTTTAGTAGTTTTATTTATTCAACTTCTAGACTGTCAGGCATAATATAATATTAGTTTAGAAAACAATGTATTTCACATTTATATAATTTAATTTAAGGGGGCAGATGCACCTTAAAACCTTAAAAAATTCGATTTTTGAAAACATTTTTTCCGTCTGTTAACTATTTAAAAATATTTTGATACCTGCTAAGCTTTTCAAGTTATGATTTACAAGTAAGTCACTGCATCTTGCATCTATTAGAGTAGTAAGGTGAGCAAAACTCATAATTCAAACTTTGTCACTTGTTTTCCAGAATTACAGTATGTACAATCCGTTTCCTTTATAACTCAATAAGTAATAATGTTGAAGTTATGAAATTTTTAAGATGCATTTAACCAAGTATTATCTACAAAACCACTCTAAAACATACACTTCAGTTAAATAGTTTTTGTGATAAATTATAAAAAAAAAAACTATTAATAATAATTATATAGTAAAACCCCGCTTTTACATTCTCCCAATTTACACTCTCCCAGCATTTACAACATTTCTCGTCAGTTCCATCAGTTTCCATATATTCATGTTATATGTAGTCTGCTTTTCTAATAGTATAATTTCAATTTTCGCACAATTTACAATAGTCTGCTTGCCACAACACCATCTGGAACGTGCATTGTTGCCGATGCTTGTCGCCTGGCGGGCTTCACATGTTGACTTCACTAGCTTGAGCTGTGGGTACAACGCACGTGGCCAAGAGTGCTCATGTGCAGTTTTACTTATGATACAGTGTTAATCTATGACGCGTTAAGTGACTTGTGTGCACAGGCATCCATGCAGCTGAAATCATCAGCGTTTGGTAACACACATCAACACATCGCTCCTGTGACTCAGGAGTAAGAAAGCTTCATATCAACTGTTCATTTTACATCATATTTCACACTGTCTCATTCTGTAATAAATGTGATTTTTTCCCAACATTTAATTACTCAAACATCCAAGTATGGGATTCTTCATACATTTTTAATTGTAAATTCATTTCATGAACCCACTTGTCTACTATTTCATAAATAAATTTAAAAAATAGTAGTTGGAAATCATTACGAACTGCCAAAAACAAACTTTTTATTAAGTTAGGGAAAATGTAAAGTTCACATTTTCTCTTACAAGAGAAATATCATTCTTCGTCCTTCATCCAACAATGAGTACATTGTTGCATCATCAAAGGCTTCCATCAGTGGATGGCTGGGACTCGGCAGAATCTCATTGCGCCATTTTAAATTCGGTACACTTTGATGGTAATATGCCTTCCATTTCCTATGTTGCAAATTTCGGTCAGATTTGTATTTGACCTTGCAATATTGTTTATTACATATCTAATACTACATATTAAACCATATTATAATCCTTATTGATTGTGTGTATCTAAATACATTGTACCTTATTCATAGTTGTGAAGGCAAAAATAATCACTCCTTATTTAAACTTCCCATTATTTACACCATTTTCCTAGGATCTCATGAAAAGTATACAAGAGGGGTTTTAATGGATTAATTTTGGATTTAAATTAAAAATATTATTTATTCAGAGATCTAAATGAAAGGGCATAACTTTGTACCTTGAGTATTTCCAACAAATCTAAGGAAATCTAAAATTCTTCAGAATTATTTGAGTTATCAAGGAAAAAGTAAGTCGTGCATTAAAAACTGGTTGAGATTTAAATTTTCAATAAATAAATAAAATAAAATAATAAATACAAAATTAAAAGCAAATTTTTCCTTGCAGAAGAAAGATATTTCTGTGTGTCAGTGCATTTTCACTGCTGTGGAGCATGATTCTAATGAAGAAAAAAGTGGAAAATTAGTATAACTGCTGTCAGTTATATCTACCCCCTTAATACTATGTGTTTCACTTTTGATTTAAATGTTTTTAGTGTCTGTAGATGTAGATACAGATGTAACTGCCTTTTTTCCATTCTAAAAAGTGTAGTTGTGGGCAGAAAGAGACCATACGATGTCCTGTGTATCAGAATTTTCAATGGATTTCCAGTTTTCGATGAATAAAGATTGTAATTCAGAACATATTTCATCATTGATAATTTTATTTAGGATACAGACATCAGCAGAGTCTACCAGTTTATACTGGAAAAGTAGTTGATCCTTATTGATTTCTTAAAATTTCATTTCAGTGTTGCTGTGGATGAAAAGGTTCTTCAGGAATGTTTGAAGTTCATGGAGTCTTTGCTGGACAAACCTGCAGGTCGACTTGCATTAGATCAGTTCTTCAGCAAGGAAACTGGACGTGATCTGGTTCAGGTGCTATTGTCTGTTGCATCTCCTCAAGGCGCCCTTTCAGCTCCATATGGCGCTATGGTTCTGCGCTTCTTTAACAAGTTATTTAGCACAGGTAACTTGCTCTTCAATTAAATCAGTTTGATATGACAATAAAATTTTTGATGTTGTCTGGCCAAGTCATGGTGATAAATCAGCAATTTAATTATTCAATAGCATTTCAAAATTGATCATTGGTGTTGCATGTTGAGGATAAATCCTTTGCTAACTTTTGAATTTTCAAAATTTCTTAAATGTTCTTCTACTTACAATTAATATTACCTTTTCTTTCTTTATCCACTTGAAATGATAAAATCTCCTTCACTTTCATCACTATAACGATAGCACAACAACCTCATTATTTTCAGAGAAGCAAATGCTAAAAAAGCAATACAAGAGAACAATAACTTCAAAATTTCACACAGTTTTCTATAAGTTATATGTAATCATGCTTACAACACTATTGACTCAAAATCAGATAATTAAACGAGTGAGAGAGATATCACAGGTACTTTATTGAGAAAAGGGACTGGTCAAAGATGCCTTTCCTGCTAGACCATACATACACCAAATACATTAGCCTGAGAGTAACCGTTCCAGAGTAATACATTTTTTAAATTAAAATTCGACTTACCTTTGACTCTTTTCAAAACAAAAATTGCAATAAACTTAGTTCTATAACAGATAGAGAGGTCGGATTTTTATCGAAAGATAACTTACTTTAAGCACTATTGGCATACTATGTAGGATTGTATGGCATAGCAAAGGCATAAGGGCAGGAAGAAATAATGTGTAATTTAGGGATGTCTTTAAACTTTTGACTCACTGTATTTATGCTTTGCATTACAAACAATGGGCCAAATTTCTTTCCTAAACCCTCCCCAAAGCAAAACATTTTGTTTGGTAAATAAATTCTTGCTTATTTGTTTGTTCTTGTCATTGTGATTCTTGGTTTTGTCATTTCTTTTCTATGAAGATCACAAACCACACAAACACAACATAAATAATATTTGAAAACTCACTCATAGAATATGTGACACACAACAAACAAAACTGAAAGCAGTCAGCTCGAAGAGCACAAGGTAGATACAAAGAAAGGTGAACACTATTTGAAACGATATTCAGAGAATGACAAGATGTGAAGTTGGCAAACATTTAAAGACAAATGGCATGTGAAATACTAGTACTGTGTCAAAATATTATGTCAGCAAATCCATTCAGTGAACTTCAGGTGAATTTGTTCCCTTAGAAAAAAGTGGTTTTGAATGATGCCAGTAATAGTTTATGCTGTATTAGCGATATTGCTTTTCGTCTTCAGTTAAATTTACGAATCTCATTTTTTATGTTAACTACATAACACTACATATTCAACTTGAGTAGTTGTTCTCAGTAATGCTTTTTACAGCAAACTGTCCTCAGTTTATTTGTCATCTTTCTCTCGCCGTATACTGTTTTTACTGTTTTGGGGGGATAAAATAAAGAAATTCTATTCTTGGGCATTTTACCAAGAATTAATTTCATTTCCTTTCAGTGATCTTCCTTAATTCTGAGTTTCTTCAACAATTGGGGTTATTTTCCTTAACTTGTGAAAAAATCAAATCTCAAATTTTAAAATCTACATACTGAGATTATTGAGCTTCATTGTCAAATGTTTTGTTCAAGAAATTGTAACAATTACTATTTTAATTTAGAATCATAAAGTCAACAAAAAGCAACATGAAATGGTTATGTGGATTACAGGTATCCAGTTCATAAATTGAAATCTGAAATAAATTGTGCTTGAATAAGTACATTCCATATTGTAGTATTTTATTTCAGCAAGGCATATTTTGGAAGCTGTTATTACTAATATAGTGTGTGTTGATATTTCACTTTTCAGCTGAGAAAACTCCTGGTGATGCAAGTCTGGAACATCTCTGTGGGTCTTTGTCACGCCTTGCCACCGTTGAACCTGAATTATTACAAGGCTGGTTACAACATGTGATACTTGGACCAGCCACCAGTGCTGCTAATTTAGACACTCCTATAATTGCATCTTCTGTGCCACCTGCAGCAACTATTACAACCTCTGCTAATGAAGTGAAGGCTAAACCAGAACAGAAATCTGTCAGAACATCATCTACAGAAGCACCCGCTGCTTCTTCGAGCCCTCCAGCCTCAAATGTTGATTCAGCTACTCCTTCATCGAACGCTGGCACAAGTTCTCAGGCTACTAATGCTGTTATTACTTCAGCTGCTGGTACTGCTGTAGCAACGGCAACTAGTACTCCCACTACTGTAGCAACCACATCAGCTACTGTTGCAACAACTTCCACCACCACTACCACCAACACCACCACCACTGCCACCCCTGCTTGTGCTGACAGTATCCCTGCAAGCACCGAGAATGGATCATCAAAAGAGGGAGCCCCTCTTGCTGGAGGAGCCCAAATGGCCTCATCAGAGTCAAACAGTAGCAACAGCCCTACAGAGGAGCAACAGAGCCTGTTGCAAGAAAATAATCAATTGCTTCAGGGTCTCACAGCATACATAGTGAAAGAAAACAGGTGAATATTTGTTAATGTGATTTTATTTTACAAGTCAGAGTATGTAATTATTAATGTAACTATAGCTCGACAACTTAAAAAGAAAATCATGGTGTCGCTTACCTCAGGAGGTGTGACAAAGCCATCCCCCACTTCTCCTAAGGGTTCAGTTGAACTCAAGGACCACCTGCAACAATAACTGATTCACTCTTGCAATTTCATTCTCATGCTCTTGACAGCGATTCTACTGACATTCTCACTTATGCAAGAGAGTCGTCGCTTGTCGACCCTTGCTTGGCTTTCCTGACCTTCACAATTTTCCACACAGTTGATTCGGAAACGCCTGCTGTATCACTGGTCATTTTTACAACGTTCGCAATTGTTACATTGTATGCTGAAAGTACTGTGTAGCTTGATGCACTATCTCACAAGCCTGGCCTCTCAATGGTCGCTCTGATGCACTTGTGGATGTTGAAGTCAAAACCATATCAATAGAAATGTAAAATCTCAAAAATTCCACAAAATAACAAATGGGAGTTCTACACCTACGCACAGTAGAAGCGTACACAAAATGACTCTTGAGTGAGATAAATTCAAAACAGGAGCCGTTTGTGGCAAATGTACACAAGGAGGAGGGAAGACATGTCGTTTCTCTCAAGGTGACATTTCTCACACCCAGTAGCCATTCGACCGGGCAGGATAAACAGAGATACTATTCTTTAACACACTCCAGGGTTTGAGACGTTCATCAGGGCCAGGCTGTCTTACCCCCACCCGCTCAGACCTAGGCGGCAGCGGCAATGGTGAAGACAGCGGTGGCTCCTCAGGCAGGGAAGTTGGGCCTCTGAGAGATGGAACCTTCCCCTCCCCACTTTCTGCGCATGCACAGTCCAGTGTTTTTTAAAAGTTGTTGAGATGTACTACAGAAAATGTCTTTAGTGTATTAATGAAATGTTGGCACAGGAAGCAACAATAGGAGTCAAATGTGACATTTAGGAATAGGTATGCTCAAGACACTTTCCTAAAAGTTGCATATGTTAATTTTTTTTTGTTAGTAAGACTTCATGGAAACTTTCAAGTGTATACCCTTGAGATCATTCTCAATTTGCAAGGCAATAGCCAAGTCGCTAAAGTGTTTTGTTTTGTTTTGTTTGCCGTGCCCAGTTGTTTTATGGCAATAACTTCCTTGCTTCTTGCATACAGCACAATCTATTTTGTTATATGTATCGCAAAGTAACACTTTCCAGTCAATAATCCTAAAAAGGAAGCAATAGTTTCCCTGCATGAATGCTGAAAATGTTGATTTTTATTGAAGTATTACCCACCCAACCTTTCTTGAATGACGGATTGAAGAAATGCTGGTAAAGTGGGGGTATTAGTTACAAAATTGGCCTCTAGATTTTATAAAGCAATGTCAATCTCTGGAGAAACAGTCATGCCTTCACAACGTTCTCAATAATGTGCGTTCTAACTTTCTCAGGAGTTCGAGGTATCTCCTGTGATGGATATTCACCTGCTTCGGTCATTTCTTTACATTTTTTGAGAAAATCATGGAGAGAAGTTCTCGTCTTCAACAAAAAATAGTTTCTATTTCCCACCAGTGAAGATGTGTTTGGAATGTCATCAGTGCTCCCTGTGAGCTTTTGCCTTCAACTGTTAATTGTGCCAGAGAGAGGGAAGCAAGGTCATTGTTCAAGAAAAGTTGCACGAGTAATATAAAGGATTTAATTTTGTGTTATTTTTTCTTATTGAATTTTAATGTTATACATATGGAACTAAACAGCTAAATGCATCAGTATTGGGTTTGCCTTGTGATTGCATTTGCAACTTCAGATTTTTCTCAGAACATTTTTGTTCAAGGAAATGAAACTTGCATATGTATGCAAAATAGTTGAACTATGATAAGCCTAAAATATAATAATTACCCCAAAGTCAATTTTAAAAGCAATTTTTTTTAAAGTATGAATTTTAATGTCTAAATATTGAGTATTAGGATTTTCTTCTTAACTATTATTTATTGCTGTTATGTAAGACAAAGCATTTTGCAAGTACAAATATTTAGCAAGGTTAAGACTAATCATCTTAACTCATTATGTACTTTATATTGAGCTTTCCTCCATCTTGGTGATAATGGGGATAATTGTGCGGATTGTCAAGTGAAGATTGCCCCTTCTGCAAATAATGCGGCCTCCCATTATAAAAAGATTTTGTTTAATAATTCGATTTATGGTGGCTTAAAAAAAAAAACTTAGTTTAAACATCGGAAAGTACACTGAATCTCTGTATACGCTCCATTTTTCAAGTATACATTTTTCAGGTTTATGGGTGTGTGTTTTTTTGTTTTTGGTAAGCCCCGAATAAATTTCTAAATTCTCATGCTAAATTTCAGTTATGCTTTTGTGTTTATACTTTCTTCACACTGCATAATTCACTAGGTTCATAATACAAGTCCCTTTAAGACCGTATAACGTTCAAATGTTCCTGGTGAGGCGCAGGATGACCTGTGCCGAGAGTTCGAAACTTGTATGTTACTCGTGTCGGCATGCTCCAGAGTGCTCCCGCGGACCGACCTGTTGCTCGGCCTCTGAGGCGATTTCCCGCTAATGAAACTTGCAATATAGAAAAATATAGAAACTCGACTCGGCCTGGCTGACGAGCCACGACCGCAAGAACTGGTGGGGTGGTAGCGCAAAGTCGTCTCCCGGGCCATCTTCAGCTGTGGAACTTAGAAAAATTGTGTCGGGTGCTCTTTGAAGCTCTCAGGAAGCGATTGTTAGCTCTGAGGGATAGCCAAAGCGCGTCCAGGAGAGAGTAACGAAGTAGACGACCAATAAGTGAAGTTTTTTCACTGATTGGCCCACTCCTCGAAAGCCTTTTTGCTCACCGTAACATCATACGAGAGCCTTTCAGTACCGGCATGGCACAAACAGCTAATGAAACTGATCGCTTTTGCACGCAGCGCAGCCGGTGTCGCCAGGCTGTGGGGTTGTGGCAGTCGTGCACTTCCTGTCGTCTGCATAAAGCACCGTACTTTGACCCACAGAATCCCAAGTAGCATCAATCTTATATGAAGCAACCAGCTGCAGGTCGCCACTGCCAGTTGTAGCCCACGCAGGACACTGCCTTCGTTTTGGCAGTGAAACAGTCGCACAGGGTCATCAGCAAAGTCCCCATTGCATGTCTGCTACCTTCACTTCAGGGGAGACTTTACCGATGATGACCTTTTTCCGAAGATATTTATTCCAAGGTGACCAGCATTGTAATTTGAGGCGCTGACTTTAAATCGAAGTTTAGTTTGTCTTTTATCTGTTTTTTTTTGTCTGCGACATTAAAAGAGAAAAGAGGCAAGAAAAAGCAACCCCTTTCAATATTAAATAAAATAGAAATTTTAAAAGTTGTTAAAGAGAGTGGCAATAAAAAAGTAGATATTGCTAAAGAACTGGGAAAATGATAGTGTAAAAATATTTTATTTTGCTTGCAATACTAAATTTCATGTATGCGTTTTTCTCACTTTTACATTTTATATCTTAATTCTTCTGAAAAGCGTGTAAGTGAAGTTTCACTGTATATCATATGTCAAGTTGAAAACAGTATAAAGGTGTGACCTTAAATGCTGACATAAGTTCTTAATAAGCAAGATGTATGTAAGAGACAAATGCATGACTCCATGTGCCTCTTAAAAACAGGGTTCTGTTGTATTTTATATGAAGTTCTGTGTTAAATTGGTAATATTGATAATCAACATATTCTTTGTTGTCTTTTCAGTAATGTCAGTGAGGATGTAGCAGTAACCATTCTTCAGGCTTTGATTCCTATTGGAATGCAAATCCTGTCTCCATCCTTGGAAGGCATGGGCTTTACGGAACTAATGGTTGTAATGGCCACATTGGCAGATGCAGGCTCAGGAAAGGGCCACACACATTTGTTTTCTGCAGTGATGTCGTGGTTGGAGCTGTGTAAGCAGTATTTAGTACAAAAAGATGTAACAGAGAAGCTGGAGGCAGGACATAGCAGTGGCAAGCACAGACACATGCTTGATGCGACGTGTTTCCTACTCACGTACATGGCTGATATTGTGGGTGCGCTATGTCCACCTGCTCCAGGCCGAGCTACTTCACCTCCTTGGGAAGGAGAATTGCCTCCCGACTTGGATAGCGACTGGGCTGATGAACTTGGTCATGAGGATGAAGAAAGTGGTGGAGAAGACTCTGTGAGTTCTGTTTTTTTTATCTTCTAGGAATGTTGTATTATGTAATTCATAATTCATAAGTGAAAATTCAGCCATGTGAATTGCTTTTATAATATTTTTGTCTAAAGAATTTCAATGAACCAATATTGGGTTAAATAATAGAATGATTACTTAATAGTAGGTCATAAAAATTATTTTGTTTTGAAGTTGTGAATATCATACTTTCATGGCTGACCTTTCCGGTTATAATTGAATGGGTGAAAACCAGAATGGTATAAGTGATATTTTATAAATTCTGAGAAAAACATGTTTATATTAGGCTATATTTCAGTGCCAACAATGTAATTTCATGGTTTTAATGAACTTTTGAAATACCTTGGTTTTAATCTTCAAGCTTAGAATACATAGAGGCGCCCTGGACAGAGAATTTTGAGGCAAACAACTTTGCCAACGTGTGACGTCACGGAGCAGAAACAGTGATTCACTTATTGAAAATTCCCAACTTCATTTTAGCTGTATTTTGTATCCAAATATCTTTTGCTAAGGGGAAGATAAACCCTGTTGTTGATTTTTAATTAGTGAAATTGCTTTAGTCCTAGAGTTAGGTGTACTAAATTGTATATTATTTCCTTGTTTTAAATACAGTTGCGTAGCTGTGAAAATGTACTCAAAAACTCCTTCGATGAACATTGTTTTTTGTTTCTTAAAAGGTATGTCGCATTGAGAATTATTCAGAAGCATAAAGAAAGACTTTTAAGTTTCGCTTGTTTACCAACGATGTAAAAATAAGTAGCTTATGTACACAAATTTGTTTAAAATTGGGACAGAAAGTCTTTAAAGTCTAACAAATGAAGATACCGGTCTTCTCCCAACCTGTGATGTCATCGGAGTTGTTTAATTTTTGTCTCAACTTTCCACAGGGTAGGAAGCAACTATGGAACTTCTATGCTTTGTATGCTCGAAGGTTTTAATGATGACACAAAACAGCACGTTTTTACAGTGATATTGAATTACAGTTTTCTCAGAATTTATAAAATGTCACTTATACCGTCCTGTTTTTGACCTATTCAATTAGTTATAGACCACTTTACAAGAATAGTTGTGGGTGTTACCTAATTATGAACAAGAGTGGTGATAAGTTTGTCCCTTAGGAAGAAAATATTACTGAGTTAGTCGTGCAATGTTTCTTGGTAACTGTTCATGACACTGAATTCTTTTTTCCCATTTTCCCTCTTTCATGATAACCATTGCTGAAATACCTATGCTATTTCTTTAGTTCGTGTTCCAGTTTGTGGATAACTAACCCGCATGGTACTCCATGGGCCAGTTTCTTCTGAAAGTTACATTTGAGGCATCTTCTTGATGTTGGGAGTAAATACAATAGAAATCCTACCCTCTCACTCTTCCTAAATGACAAATGATTTCTTGAAAAATGAGATCCTAAATTGGAGACTTGATTTGTTTCAAAGTTTGAATTTTTCATAAACGATTCAGGGCAAACAAGAAATTTCTGTTTCACTCCATATTTTTGTTAACTGTATTGACAAACACTGAATGCCTTGTGAGAAGAAAAGTATTATACAAGTTTTATGTATGTTACTTGGTTTATCAGGATGAGGACAGCCTGTGCAACAAGCTGTGTACCTTTACCATCACTCAGAGAGAATTTATGAACCAGCATTGGTACCATTGCCATACCTGTAAGATGGTTGATGGAGTAGGTGTGTGTACCGTCTGCGCACGAGTCTGCCACCGAGGACATGATGTCACCTATGCCAAATATGGGAATTTCTTTTGTGATTGCGGTGCTAAAGATGACAATACTTGCCAAGTAAGTAATATATATTTTCATAAAAGAAAAGATGTTTTCTTTTAAATGGAAATTTCATTTTGTAATCTTCAAGTATAGCTAATTTAAAATAGTTATTGTGAACATAGACAATCACAATGGGTTGATGATTTGTGTTTCTTTATGCAGGCCGCTCTGTGACTCACTTTTCTTACTTTGTTAGACTTTTTTCTTATTACCCTCACTTTCTTCACTTGTTCCACCAAAACTTGCTATTCTCATTTTTTTATTTACAAAAATTTAATTTGTATGTATTGTCTATAAGATAATAATTCTTTAAAAACTGAGGTAGTGATATGAAAAAAGTGTCAACAGAGTTACTCTAGTTGTGAAATTATAACATTCAGAAAGAGCCTGAAAAGGCTGCCTGACTGAAAAGAAGGAAGTCTGTGGTATTTTGTAGCATCACCAGTTTGAATTAATATCAGTGGCAGCTGGTGCCCCAACAAAGTGGAGGTTGCAACTCCATCGAATGACAGAAATGTAATTTCCAAAATTCAGATCACCAATAATGTAAGCAATTCATATAACTGAATTAAAACTAAAGTTTAATGAAAGTCTACATTGAAACATTTCTTTAATACTAATTACATAAACAGGCATGGCAGTCCTGATAATGTTCATGATAACACAGATACACGTGAGAAAAAAATATAAAATTACAATTTGGTAAATAGAAAATGGTAGAAAAGAAAAACGATAAAGAAGGCATAAAAAGAAAAAGAAGGTAGATGATAATCAAGAGGGAATAGCATAAAATTGGTTCAAACATTGTTTAAGGTAGTGAATGCTGGGAACGTTCACAACAGTGGCAGGAAGGCAATTCTAGTGATCAACGCCTCTCTTCACAATGAAAAACCTTATATGGATTGCACCAAAAATTGTCTTTGTTCAATTTTTAATTGTGACTACTAAGGTGGAAGTAGGTATTGAGAAGGAAGAAGTCATCAAAACCTGGACAGTTGTAGTGATTGTTTAGTATTTTGTATGTTTCAATGAGATCTCCCCGCAAAATCCAGACCTAACTGTTGATGGGTGGAGTGCTTAAAGTATCTCAGGGTATGACAGATCTCTATGGACAGGAACGTATCTCAAGAATTTCCTCAGCACATTATCTGAGAGAGTCAGGTCCTGGGTGAAGTATGGCATCCAGATGCAGTAACCAAATTCAATTATTGTCCCATTGCAAGTAGTGAAGATGTTGCAAAAGGTTTAGGCATCAGGTGCTTGAAGACTCTGTTGACCAGATAGAAGTATATGATGGCTTATTTCATCACATATTGAACGTGTGTCCTCCACTTCAGATCCTGTGAGATAATAGTTCCCTGATCAGATTGAAACGGAATGTAATGAATATATTGGTTATATAATTTTAAGCAAGGAGAGTAAACATAATGGGATAATATGTCTTTACACAGGTCTCTCTGTGACTCGCTTTTCTTACATTGGTAGACATAATTTTATGCATAGTGTCTATTCCAGGTATATACACCTCCCTTCGCAGGTGGTTCTGGTGTCAATTTTCATTAGACACTTAAGTTTTTGTATTAATTAAGCATTGAGACAATTGATGGTAAGATTTCATAGAAAACAAAAGAAACTTAATTAAAAAAATATGGTGGTCGCACTTGAGCACTTTGCACTATTGTTTAGACACGTTCTATGCAAATAAAATAATTTTAGTTCAAAAATTTCACTTCCCTGGTATATATTGTAATGAGGAAAGATCCTTCCTCATATCCTCACATATATACCAGCACCCTCAGACTGTAATTGCAGTCGGAAATTGCACCCACCGTGAGAGGCAGAAAGGGACTCTCTTCAAGAAAGACCAACTTTACACATAATGTGAGTCATAAAGTGTACATTTTGAATCAACACTCCTAAGATCAAATGAAAACAAATTCTCCAACTATCATAAATAATGCATTCAGTATCGTCAATAATTGACTAAACTTGTGTACTTTCAATATCATGTAAAATTCATAAAATTAAGTTACAGCTCATGTCAAACTAAGACAGAAAATTGGTATTGCCCTCAGACACTGCACAGCGCTCAGCGACCAGACACCCCCCCCCCCCTCCGTCCGTCCATCCATCCGCTGGTTGTGCAACCGAAAGCCCTATTGTGCCCTGTGTTGAAGCATAGAGTAAATGCAGTACTTGGAGCCAAGAGCATGACATGGTGCAAGACCAGGGAGAGCACCAGATGCTGAAGAGAGGGCGTTTGCGTACTTTGGTTCAGAATAACTTCTTATACATCAGTATTGCTGCAATATTTTGAATATTGAACATTATTGAAATGAAAATTTATATTCCTACCACATTATAAATATTTTTTGATTAACTAGGGGTTGTGGAACAAGCACAAGCCGCTATTGATTTATATCTTTGATTATTTTATTTCAGCCTAATTATTTTCAAACATTAATGTTGGGTTCTTTCTTTTCTTCTTGTGGTCATTCTTCGTCTTCTTCGTCGTCTTCTCTCGCACTCTCTCTCACTCATCTGTTAAACACACCATATTTCACACAAAACTTTCATGACCAACTGTAGTCATAAATTGCTTAGTCAAAGGCATTAGGTCTTTGGAATCTAATGTGAAGGTAATGCTAACAATTCATCAGAATTTGTTTGTGTGTAGGCTTTGGTGAAGAGAAGTCCGCAGTCCTCAAATGAAGCTCATTCCAACCAAGCTCAAGCATCATCTGGACCCAGCAATATGTCAGTGGACCAGATGCTGCCTAGTTCATTGCGTCGCCGCCCTTCATCCCCTGTCAACTTGGATATAGGGGGATCATACAGAGATAGACAACGTCTCCCTACGCTAGCTAAACAACTAGGTGAGAGACATCATTCAGTTCTGCAAGTAAAAACTGTTTTGATTTTAAATATACCAGGAAGGTAACATTCTGGAAAATCGAGAAAGTTGAAAAATCTTCAGAATTCATATAAATTAGAGACAATTATAAAACTTCATATAATTCATTTAAAAACGGTTAGTAAATGAGTTTTTTTAGTCCCAATTTTTTTGTTAAGCAAATATTGCTAATTTAGTTTTTTGTCAAGTTGAACAAAGAGCCAATTAACACTAGTAAAAGCTGGTTTCTTTAAATGGTATCATATATTCTACATCTTTTACCAAGGGAATGATTTTTACATGCCTTTAAAAACTGAAAAATTTAGGGAAATATTTTTTCAGAAAAGCACTGGCCATAGTTGTACTTAGTGTTTCATGAAACTGTTTATTGATATTTTTCTCTGCATGTAGTCATGAAACAGTCCCCCCCCAAAAAAATGGAAATAAAGTTGAGCATTATGTATTTATGACCCTGTGATATTCTTTTCAATCCATAAGGATAAATTGAGAAAGAAAAAATATATTGTAAATTTGAAAATATTACCAGTACTTGTTTTAATTTTTTTAAATATTCACTCCAGTATACTTACATTCATAAACAAGCTACAAATTTAGTATATGCTTATGAAATAGTATTGCTGAAATAAATTAACACATCTAGTGAAAACGGAGGTCAATCATGCGCCGGTAGTGAAGCAACCTTGATTGTCCAGAAACAAAGCAAGGGATCATCTCAGAAGTTGGTCAATAGATCCAGGGAAACTTAATAGAAAACCCAACCCAGACTGCTAACAGCAAGTTCTTACTGGAACAAGTGTGAAAATCAAATTTAGTTTGTTGGAACCACGTCAAACATGATATTTGGGTCTGCTGCATTTCCGCTACTTTTCCGTTTTCCACACATTTTCTCCTAATAAGAAACAATTTAATAATAGAAAATTGTGAAGTGATATAATTTTCTTTCCAACTACAATTGATAAGTTATATTTTTAAGATATTTGTAATGCTTACATATGGTCATTGCCATTACCTTCTTGCTGATTTTGTAACTTATTCTTATTTATTTCATTACTTGTTCTTTAACAAATGTCTTACATTTATAAATAGATTATTACATTTTGGTGTCAATGTGTGAGAAAATAATTCATTTAGAAATGATCATGATTAGATAAAAATGCACATTAAATATATATTGTATATAAAATTGTACCTATTGAAATAACTTGCTAGTCATTCATAATAATCTCATTCTTTGAAAACAAACTTGTATCATCTCTTGGCCACCTTGCTATTTGTGGGGGTTTCCAAACCACTGGTGTGAATTCTTCTATTAGTCAAATGTGCTTCAAGTTTTGACTCTTAATCATTTTTGATTACACATTATCTGCTGTTATTTTATTTATATTTTAGGCATCCAAAACTACTGTGATACCAGGGTGCATTGTATACCATTGTCATAAGTGTTAGGAGGTGAAACTTCGCTGTTAATGGTCTGGATTGGTCTAAGGTCACTCAGCTTTAGCAGCTGTGTCAATCTATTGCCTCCTGTATCCCTTGCCTGTGCTGGCCTAATGGCCAATGGTGTCCTCACCACACTTAATATTTTTTTATCATTCCTCTTCTTATTTGACTATTTTAATATTCACTTATATGCTATGTGCTGGTGAAATCTCATGAAAATGTGTTGAATGTGATCCGATTCCAATGTAATCTGTTGTTTCCTTTATGCCCCTTATCCGCATTTCTGAACTACATTTTAACATTGCTTCGGGTGTGATATTATAAATTCTCATAATTGTCTATTTTTCTAAGCATTTCTTTAGTATTGTTTCTATTATATTTTTGTATTTTTTCCTTGCCTATTCTTTTCTTTTAATCCAGCTGTATTTGTTTGATGATTAAAATTGGTTGATTAGAATTTTTGAATAACATTTTAACTAGTAAGTTTGACTGCTTGATCTTCCTTACCTAATTGAATTTTGAAGTTCTGAATTATGAAATTAAACAAAACAAACACTTGAACTGTTTGTAAATTCTATTAACTATTCCATACTATTACCAGAATAATACTTCTGACTTCTTGATAGCTAGTGGCTGTCAGGAGAGGGAGGATTCCTTTATCCAATCAGAAGCTTCAAATTGTTGTGGTGTCACTGCAGTTGCTGGGTCTTGTGGTACTTACTTTTCATTTGCTTTGCGCATGTTGTGTAAAAAAGTTTTGTTATTCCTTTCGTTGGCGGGATTAGTGTAAGGGAATGTGGTAAAGAACTTTATGAAGTAAGCTTCATTATTACCATTTGTTATTCTACTAATAACACAATAAATTGGATGCGCATACCTCTGTCCTGAGAGGATGCAAGAACCACCACACTACCACGTCTGCCTGAGTAAGTAGCGACATTGCTTTACCTCACCCCCAGCTGTCAAGTAGTCAGAAATTTTATTCAGGCAATATTCTATGTTTATGTGAGATGAGTGGCAAGCATTTGTTTGTCATCAATTCTGTTGATCATTTTCTGAAATCATTTGCTGTTTATATACAGTATGTATTTTGTAATAATACAGTCATCAGTTTTATACCACAATATATATCACCAAAACTGTAAAATCAAACAGAACCACTGGATAAACCACTTGAAAAACTTTAAAGAATGCCATCTCAGTCAATCTCAATATAATTTTGCTTGTATTGTAGAGGGGGTCTATTATTTACTGACACAATTTCTGAGTATTTTGAATGCCCTATTTTATCCCTGTAACACGTGCTTCAATCCCCCCACCCCCCTAAAAATTACGTAACGTTTCCCACCCCCCTGCCCTATTTACAAAAAATAAAAGTAATTTGGAGCAGTAAAAATAATTTTGTTTTATATTTAAAAATTTATGAAAATGAAAGTCAGAATTGATGATGCTGACTTCACCTAACAATAAGATTGAGGTTAATTTTTTATGGAAGGAAGGACACCTTGGTAAGAAAATTTCAGACAAACAGTGTTCATGCCGTCTTTGATAAGAAATGAATGATTGTCTTTTGCACCAGTTTAATTTGATTCTAGAATATACTATATTTATACAGCATAGTTTACTTTGTTAATATATTAATGTTTAGTATAAGACTGAATAAAACAAATTATTTCAGTAAATGTTGACAAAAAAATAAATAAATAGTATCAGCATTACGTAACACTAAATTAACAACCGTCACCCCTATGTAATGTTGTCCCCCCCCCCTGCCCACTTAGGGTTTATATACAACTCCATACCACTTGAGATACCAATTGATTGTTATTAAATGTGAAATTTGTAAGTGATATTCATTCAGTATGTGATATTCATAAAATCGTAACCTCAAAGTTTGATGATATCTCTCCGAACCTTGTAGGTGTAGCAAAACAAAATGAAGAGAACACCAGGTAGTCAAACAAAGTCTCTCAGATTGTAAATACATTTCGCACAACTAAACTATTTTCATTGTTGAAGATTCAGGTATGAAACTGACAATTGCAGGAAACATTTTTCTAAGACAACTAAATGGTGAACTGAACATAAAAATGAACGTTTGTTTAATACCATGAATTTCAGGAATAATATGCCAACTGATATTAACACAACAAAAGCCAAATCATTCAATCGAGTTAAAATACGAGACATTAAAGTGTATCAATGAATACATCACTGTCATCTGTTGATAGTTTGTCACAAATTTGTTCCACATTAAAGCTGCTCAAATTAGAAGCACTAAATAGAATTGCTCAATGGCTATCACAAAACTTCCCCTAAATTTGCTTTGGGTTGGTGAATCAAGTTCATGGCAGAAAACTACACTTGTCACTGTTGGATTAGCAATCATTCAGCTAGTATCATGTATAGTGGTAGAAGACAGTAACATTTCACACAAGTCAAACAGAATGGTTCTAAGGCCTTGAATTAATAATTAATAAGTAATAAATTTTCAGATCATGAGTTAAAGGTAAGGAGTTCTGATTAGTTAGTTAATCATTTATTTATTATTACTCATAAAAGAATTACAGTGTAATTGTATTAAAATAATTATAATTGCAGTAGGTGTAGCCTGTTTGCAAAGAAGTACAAAATATCTAAAATGCAAAAACTTAAACAAAATGTAAAAAATTTCGTCCTCTGTAGCAGAGATCTGCAGCAATCCATACCCACCCACACATATGTAAATGTTTTCCTTTCTGTTTCTTTTATTTATATTAGTTTTAATTAATATGCCAAAGATATGCCTATACATATTGAATTTGAAGGTTGAACCGTATTTGGAGAGGACCAGTATAGTAGTGGAGTTTATACTGAATTATCATATCTTATACTGAATAGAGGAATCTTATTTATTTCATGGTATTGTTTGTCAATGTGAATGTTGAAGTAGTTAGTGTTTTCTCTGGCTAATACTGGTCATTAAATTTCAAACTTCTTTCGATTAGCTTTCAATTAATGATATTTTTGAAATTTCTTTAAAATATTGCATATAAACTCTTGAATATTGGATGTTGTTACAGAGAGTAGCAGAGAAACTTTGCTATCTCATCTCTTGAGCAGTTCTGTAGTGCAGTCGCTGCTTGAGCTTGTCAAGAGTCTCATTCCAGCAATTGAAGCATCATGTCAGAGGCATTCACCTGTGGGCTGCCATCAGCGTGCTCAGAAAGCGCTCCGCCAGCTGCACTCCTTGGAGAAGAAGTTCGAGCTCACTGATCAGCTTATGGTAAATCATCGTCAGAATTTTGGAACGGTGAATAGTTTTTACTATTCTGATACTTATACATCTAATGCTCACATTCTTTTTAAGTTTATTTTATGTTGTTGTTTTCTCTCTTTAACATTGTCGTCCTTTTGTGTTATTTTTTTGTTTGTCTTTTGTTGCCCTTGTGGCATTTTTTGATACTTTCGAGTCCTACATACAGTGCAAGTGTACTTCACTTTGTGGGAACAATCATTGTGGAGTCTGTTAGAATTGCTCTCTCTCTCTCTAAGTTGTAGTTTGATTGATATCTGTGCATGCTGGCATTGTCCATCCCATATGTAGGAAAATAATTTTAAATTTAGAGCATTGATATTGTTGCTGGTAAACCTAATTTTTGTCAAATTAGGTTTAATGATGCCACCTGAAGGAAAAGTAGTGTTTGCGATTTTTGACTAGATATTTTTCTAGCGTAACAAAATGGATAATTTCGTATCATTTCTTGATGTGTAATATTTCAGAGAGCTTGCAACATGATTGTTCACTGGATTTAAACCCCTTGACTTTATTGTGAAGGAGTTTAAATCAAGTCAGAAATAGCACTTGCCTCGTACCTTCAAATTGCACAGATGCAATTAGCTACTGTGCCCATTCAGGTTTCATAATTGTTGTAGCTGAAATATTACAGTTTTCTGCCCTATGCTGCAGGTACCAACATTGGGCTCTCAGGAGGGAGCTTTTGAGAACGTGCGCATGAACTACTCTGGGGACCAAGGTCAGACTATTCGACAGCTTCTGTCTGCTCACATGATTCGACGTGTGGCTATGTGCTGCTTATCATCTCCACTTGGAAAACGCCAACACCTCGGTGAGTTAAAATTTCTTAGAATGGGTCATTGTGTATGAGCTAATTTTTTAGAGTATAAACTATATAATCTGGAAATAATGTAAAGCAGACCCATTGCTGCTTTGTGGAACATGTGTACTTGTGTTCAGTGTAGTCCAGATATATAATTTAATCAGTAACATTATTGACTTAATCTTACTATGTGTGAAGATATTTTCAATACTTAATATAGTTACAAGTTGTGACTTTGTTGTGGAGATAATGGGAGCTTTTATGAGTATCCTATTCAACCAGAACCTGCATATTCATGCACATTATCGTAAGTGAATCAAATTAAATTGATTATGAAAGGTTTTATTAATGCATTTATAAAGAAATTTTTCTCGTGTTATTTGAATTATAGAAGTCAAGCATGGGTGAGAAACAGTATATTTAAGTGCCACAAAGTGCATGAAACTAAAAAACTACTACTGTATATTATAACTTCGAAAAGGTAACTGTTTTTATCATGCATAAACACGTATCATTATCAGGTAGTATTTGTGTCATTATTGCTAAAAGAATTTGCTTAAAAATACCACTATTTACTTGATATTCAAATTGATATATGCAAACATTTTAATTGCCATTCAGGGGGAGAATTAAATTTGATGTAATTCATTCTTATTTCGATGGCTAAGGAACCAAATTAACTTGAAAATCCTCACATTTCTCTTGAGATCCAGGGAACAAAAAATTCTGTATTATTGAATATCAGCGATATGTTGATTGTAAGAATTTGTGGGTACTAACTAATTGTTCTTTTCAAAGAATGATTGACTATCTGTCTTTGTCTTTACACTGAAATTTTCCTCAATAGCTTGTTGAAACTGTACTTTCCCATTTTACTATATACTTATGTAGTCAAGAGAAAGTATTGTAATGCTGCAGCCAAAATCAGCAATTTTTGACAGAAAAAATCGTGTTGTGGGGGCCCTGGTATGAAAAAAAGTGGCTATATAGTAAATAGTATATAGTAAATTACTTCCTCATACATTGTGTTGTCAGAATCTACATTATGAGAATCCCTGTTGGAAAAATTGATTAACATCAAAAGATCTGTCTGCCGTCAACACTAGCACGGAGCATTCACTAACAGTTTAAAGCATGCAAAATAGGAAAGTTGTCAGATATGAAAAATTTACCAAATACAAAGAAAATAATATTTAAGCATATTTCGTTTTTTCAGTTTTGTTAATTTGCATACAAACCACTAAATACAGAAATCAACTATTTAAAAATATATCTCATTATTGAAAATAATATCTTTTTTGGTACCCTCCGTTGATTGAAATTATAAGGGGATATTGAATTAAGGGAACTGCAAGCAGAAGGGTCTGTGAGACCAGATGCATGCACTGACGCTACAGAAAGAGGCCTATGTGCTGCCAGGTAAAACTTTGTCAGATCGAACAAAGAATGCTTCACAAAATGACGCAGGTGTAATTTTTTGTTAAACACACTGGAATGTCAAAAAATTGCTTAAGTCAAAACTTTTCAGTGTCTTCTTACAACATTGAAGATAGTTTGTTTTTTTCTGAATATTTAAGGTGGGTATAATTTTTCACACATTTGAGTACTTTTCACACTAATTTCGACAAAATTCAGGCACTTTTCAAAACAATATTTTCTCAAAAAGGCTCCAAAATAAGTTTATAAAAAGTGCAGAGCTCATTTTCTGTAATCTGTATTTTGGAGAATTGCTAAACTACAATATTAATGATAGAAATTTGTTCTTAATAAAATCTGTTCCTCAAAAGTAGATCTTTAAATAAGATCATGTACGCTTTTCTGAAAATATGAGTAGTTTTCATGTAATTTTGAGCTTAATAGTGAAAAAGTGTGAAGGTTTTCAAACCCGTCGTAGGCCTTTAATATTTATTTATTTATTGTTAACAGACAATTTGTACAATTGAAAAGTTGCATCAGAGATAGACATAAACCACAAAATCACTTCGTTACAGGAGAATATTTGAAAATGTGTATCGAACATATTTCTAACCTTCACAATGTTGTAGAGAAAAGCATTGGCCTATAACTTATTGCCGCTAGATATCATTTAACATCAAGAATTGTGTGACATTTGCTGAAACTCTACTCTACCAATAAGAAAAGTGAAAATCACCAAGAGTGTGGCTTATTACCATCGCTGATGCAACCCTTTAATTGTATACACAAGAAAATTATACTGTTTATATGTAAACAACTTAATATCACAGTATAGTACATCATTCATAAAGAAAAAGAAAAAATGAAAAGGAACTATAAAATTATACAAAGATAAATAAAATATAATATATTGATTATTCAAATCTCAGTATTTTGCTCCACAATTCACATTTAAAGTAAGTATCATTCTCAATAAAAAGATCAATATCAAATTTACCAATAGCATGATAAATTCTAATGATGAAGGGTTTTTAGTAGGCAAGTACCATTATTGGTGGTGGGACGATCAGCATTTTAACCAAATCCTGATTTTTTTTTATCCCCCAAAGTTGTTAGCCTTGGGGGTATGAACAGTGATGATGATGATGATGATGATGATGATGATGATGATGATGATGATGATGATGATGATAGTGAGGGATGAAAGGACGGCGTACACATATAGACATACACAAATACACCTGTGCCTGAAACGGGACACAAACACTTGGTCTTCTGGTCTGAGACTGCTAAGGCACTACTGCCCTAACGATCTCTGCCATCTTGACCGACAATGGAGTTATTTGCTGTACACAAATACTTAAAAACTCTTGATAAAAAATTATTTTGTGGTTTCCTAGTGTGTACAGTGGGAACCTTAAAATTAACCAGATTCAACAAAAGGGAGCAATCAGTACCACCTTTCAATAATTTCCGCAAAAACAAGATATCCAGATAATTCCTTACTAGTTACTAGATCGAAGTGAAGACAAGTTCTAGCTCAAAGAGATATCTCCATATTCATGAGTTACGAAAGGGTCTTAGTTACGAAAGGCCCCATATAATAAGCTGCAATTCTAAAGCACTTATGCTGTACGTTTTCGATTCTAGAACTAGCATTTGCGATACATGGTGACCAAACAGTTACAAGAATACATTAAAATCAGTCTTCCCATTAGCAAATACAAAAATCACAGTCGAGTCACAGAGTGCAGTTCATAGCAAGTACACTTAACGAATTCCAACATCTGATTGGTCTTATTGACCATAAACTTCAAGTGGTCTTTAAAAGACATTCTGAAGTTAAAGATAGCACCAAGGTCCCTAATCGAAAACACACTATTAACAGCATACTCTTTATCAATCAATTTTCTACTCCTGGAAAATGTAATTGACTTAAACTTTTCATGATTTAAATTTAAATCATTATCTTTACACCATTTAACAAATTTACCTACCACACTCTGCAAATTAATTTTGTCATCTCATTAGATGAAATTATATGGTTATTTTATAAAATTAAATTAAATCATTAACATCTTTATTTTATAACAGTGAATATCTTCAAATCATCAGCAAACATAAGAAACTCCATACCATCAAATAGGTGATAAATGTCATTGATGAACGAAAGAATGCGTCCCAAGAGGGAAGTTTGAAGTTACAGATTTCTTTTTCAGTGCAATCTACTTCTCAATAATAGATCTTTAACCCTCCAAAGAAAAGTGTGACAAATATGTCACACCAAACAAGTTATGACTGAACTTAGTAATTCCTAATGCTGTAGGTCGATATTTGTGTAGTTGCCATTGTATTCTTTTCACAGAGGGAACTGGTTTGTCTGTTTTATTGTGTGATCTTGCCTGAGAAAGGTGTTACAATATATTTTTTCCTGCTGTTCAAAAATTGTGATTTTTCTTTTCGATGGACCCAGTTCATTAGTAAGTTAAATTCATAGCCTATAATGTTATCGATTCAATTTATCTCAATGGTCTATCTGTCACAGTTCTAAAAGCAATAAAAATTATTTAATTGATTTTATTATTATTATTATTATTATTATTATTATTATTATTATTATTATTATTATTATTATTTCTGTTACTATTATTTCAGGAAACTGTGGAAGAATGAAAACCTCATCCTTCTCTATTTCTTTCTTCGCCTGTCAATAGTTTTCATATTTTTTTCATTTTCTTCAATCACATAGTCAAGAATAGGAATTTTTATAAGCTCTCTTTTTATCCATTTATCAGGAATGAGGACTATTTTAGAAACAGACTGACTGTCACAGAGACAATTCAGTGGCTTGAAGAAGGCATTCGAGGCATCGTTGGTATGATGACAATATAGAAGTGGAGGATAGTTCCATTGCACCATCAGCTTTAAACAAGTTACAAATGAAGTCAGTGAAGAACAGCTAGTCACAGGAAGTCTGCTGGATAATTTGAGTGTCAATCGATTGTTGAGTGAAGCTGAAGCAGTTTTGTTTTATGGAATTCGCATTGGAGGCCTACTTCACGGAAATAGATGGAATAAGTGTGGTTGTAGTTGCATCAAATTCACTCAGAGAATCTCCAGTCAAGTATGTAATGAAATATTCATCGAAAAAACGTATCAATATCACTCGGCCAGCAATTATTAGCATATACAATAAATATGCGTGTACTCATCTATGAATCAATATATCTGATGAATCAAGATACAAATTAGTGTCGTACATCTACCAGAGATAAGAAATGATACTCTGCAATATTGATGCGTCTCATAGATAAAACAATAAATAATGATTGGCAGATTTACAAGAAGACAGAAAGGAAAGGAATTTAGAAGGGACCTAGTTATCACACACCTCACAAGATAAAGAGCAGCTGTCAAATGTATGAGTCGATGAGGTCAATGCAAGTTTTGGACAAAATTTGCTAAGATTAAGCTGATCTTCTTTGGGAAGTGGAACATAAAAAGAGAAGATGGCGTGCAATTGATTGATTGCAAAATTATCATTGGGTCAATCTGCGTAAAATATGCCGTTGGTTGCAATGTCAGAGAAAAAATTAATACTAATTTTCTGATGTTTGAAATCATAGAATTTTTTAAAAGAACTGAATAGTGTCTTTGCTACAGATATTGTGGTCATTGTCTAGTCATTGAACCGAATGAATGCCTTTGTTTTGTAAATAAATACTCCTCCTGTTTAATATTTTCTCTATTTCAACCCAGTTCTCACTAGGGAATGGATTTTATTGTAAATATATGTATTTACAGGACATTATGAATGAAATAGAACTCTTTTTATTTTAAATATTTTACGTATTACTACACATTTCATGACATTTTAATATATTTTTGTACCAAAACTTAACATATCAGATGTGAGTTTGCAATACACCATGTTACTAAAATCTTTATTACAAAGCAATTCTATGACCACTGGTCCTTCTTCATGAATTGTCAAACTTATTCCTCCCCTTCTTTAAAATCATGTACTGGCGTTCAAAAATGACCATATGAACACATAAAGCAGAAGTAATATCAATCTCATTCTTGCTCATGTTTCATAGACCCCATGCGTAACACAATAAAAACAAACAGATATTCTTATTTGATTGTCTTGACATGTTGGAGTAGGTGGGGGAGGTGTCTCTTCCCCCACCTCTGTGATCTATGATTGACAGCATGTTACTACACTATTCACTTAAGTACCATCTTGTAAACAGTGTATAAGGGATGAATGTATTTTATATCCCAAAATAAACTACTATAAAATTACTTCTGTAGAGGATGAACTTTCTTTCATTCTCTCCAAATCCATAAGACAAATCAATGACTTTCTGTGTTCATAAAATCAATCCTCTATATAGGCATATAGAGGAATTTTAAATTCTATAATCATCTAAATTCTAAGATCATATCAAGACAGAGAATGGGAAGCTATGAAGGCTAGAGATCTGCAGGACAAGGATTGTCAACTGCAAGTTCTGAATGATGGGATGGGAGAGACGTGTCAACCAGAAAAAACACACAGATTGCTTGAACGTGCCATTTTTAGTGTGTTGTTGTTTGTGTGTGGGTGTGTGTGTTTATATATATATGCATACCATTTTCCCAACATTTATGATTTTTTGACCCTCACATTGTTCTAATCCCCCATTCTTCATGAAAATTCATACTTGAAGGTTTTTCAGGTCTCTGAATACAATCTGATGTTGAATTTTTAAAATATATGACCTACAAAAATTTGAAAATTGCATTATTTTTCATGAAATTTAGTGCATGAGGTTACTTTGGGTTACTGATTTCTAATCTGAAAACAAATAATCAAAATGGAAAATTGAAGACAAAATGTTGAAAAACATATATTTTCATTAAATTCAGTATTTACATTTATTTTTTGATAATTTAAGGATGTCTTTTGGAAAAGTTTGTGGTTAAAAAAAATGAACAATTTTTGTTTAATTACTTTCAATTACTAGTGATTTTCAGAACTAAAGGAAAACTGTGCGAGTGTGAGTGCCCCCGTTGGAGATGGGAAAGAGAGAGACACACACGCTACAAAATTATCAATTCATTTTGCTGAGGTTTATGATCCTGCTGATGCTGATATTTGTATAAGTGGACATATTGGATCTATTGATATTGCTTTGGAAATTACTCAAATGGATGTTTACAATGCCTTAAAAAAATCTTAAAACAATTTGTGCTCCTTGTCCTGTCTTCTTTGTTAAAAAAACTGTGTTGTTAACTTAACTCCTGTGGTTCATTTTTTGTTCACGAAATAAATGCAAGATGGAAGCTTTCCTAAAATCTAGAAAAATTTTTTCATAACTCCTATTTTTAAAATGGAAAATCGACAGCTACACACCCATATCTAAATTATGTATTTTAACTAAAAGGATGTAATCTGTAATTACATCTAAATTAATCACTGTAGCAACTCATTGATGCCTGTAATTATTTTTTCTGGATTGCATGAAAATTTTAATATATTTGTATTACAGATGGTCTGAAACATGCTGTAAAACGAAAAACAAAGATCTCCATGCACCGGTTCAACGTTTAAGTCATGCTACTCAAGTGCTCATTACACACAACCCTGATAAGGTCTTTTTGCGAGTACAATTGTTGTTAATTCTTATTTTTCAAGCAGTGAGCAGTTATTTTATTTTTTAGCAGATTTTAATCAGTAATACGATATTGTCAAAATACAGGCTTCAAAGCTACAATGGTACACTAGCAATCATTACCTTTCTGTTGTTTTTATAAATAAAACATTCTTTGATTCTTATGTACTCATCAATTTCATAGTTCCATTGGAGAATAATTTTTGAATTGGGGGTGTATTTACACTAGACTCTCCCTCCAATTGAACAGGTTCACTGGCATAAAGCAGCAAATCATGATCATTTTAGATGATCCAAAGGGACACTAGTCATGAATACACCCTCGCCAAGAGTGTACCATGCTTTAGCAGTCATTCCTAAATCTACATCTTGCAATCAGAAATGAAAAAAACTTGCTTATGTTTTGTGTAGGGTGTATACATCTATTGAAGACATAAAATTCACAAAGTATTGCAAAAGAAGCAAATTTGAGTTGATGAGAAATGTTTTTTCTCAAATGGGGATACTGGCTGTTAATTATATTGGTTAAACAAATAATTATAGATATTTGTCTTGAAACCTATTGAGACATCAACTATATACCAAGGATTTTGAAAGTGAAACAAAACTGTACGTTGGCATTTATGTAATCCCTGGGGATGACAAGAATGTCAACAAAAAAAGTGAATTCTATATCATTTGGCATGAAGTTATTGTTCATTGTGGTATTACTTGAACTGTTGAATATAAATTCTAACTCGGTGCTACAGCATCATGTACTTTCTCACATTATTTGAAATGGTTACATAATATTATCATACTACTTGGGCATACATTTGTGAAATTTTTGATAAATTAAAAGATTATGTACATCAAAATGTTGATGTCATGTTATTAAGTGCATATAGCTCTATCCATTCAAAAAGGTAAAAGAAAAATTTTGGAACTGTCTGAGAAAATCGTGTTTACAAAATTGCTTTTATTTTATGCAAAAACATGAGAAAACTCTTTATATAAAAATTGCATGTGACCATATTTAAAGATCTAATTTGCAAAAATGCAGTTCATTAAGAAAACATTTCTACAAACAATATTGTATTTATGGGAAGACTTGAAGAAAATGTAAACTTGTAATTATAAAAAATTTAGAGAATTCAACAATTTTAACTGCAAAATTTTTATAGGTGCACTTTGCTCACTCACCGAGATAAAGAAGAAGAAAAGTACAAAATTAATTGGGCATGGGTTAACTCTTTCCATTAAATAATAGATGCAATCTTTTGTAATTTTGCAGCCTTCCTCTGACTAGTCCAGAACATCATTGATTTTGTTCAACTCGATTATCAGTATTGAGACATAGTTGATATTTGTTTTGTACTTGGTCGAATTTTATTTTTATATAAATTTGGGAAATGTAGATAACAGGATTTGGACAGAGACATTAAAACATTAGTTTGCCCATGTTTTGGAATATTTTTATTCCATCCACAGGGCTGATGGCAAAACATACACATAAAAAGGCTCTAAGAATGGAACAAAAATATCCCGAAATGTCAGCAAAGTAATATTTTAATATCTCCATCATTCACTCCAACCAAATTCTGTGATTTACATTTCCCATTTCTACTTCATGGTCATGAATCTACAATGGTTTGACGGTTTTGTTTATTCTGCCTCTGAACCAGTTCTAATATTATTTTGGAGATATTATTATAAATAGCTGTTTTTATGTCAAGTACCTACATTAAAATGATTGATTTTTTTGCACATTCAAGACAAGATCAAGGGTTTATTTCCAATCTGTTAGGTCCAGAGATTGAGCAATAGGGGAGACAATAATAGTTTTGTATAATCATAGAACAAATAATTTTTAATTGTGCTTCTTTATTATTTTTTTTTAACTTAGAGATCATAATTATGTTTTCTACACAGCTGTTTCTCACGAGAAGGGCAAAATCACTGTACTTCAGCTGAGTGCATTGCTGAAGCAAGCTGATTCTTCTAAGCGAAAGTTGACATTAACAAGACTTGCTTCTGCACCTATCCCTTTTACTGTGCTGTCCATCACTGGTAACCAGTGGAATGAAGATTTTTTGGCTGTGTGTGGACTCAAGGTAAATGTTTTGGGGTATACAGAAGTTTTAATGATTTTCTTTAATTTCAAATCCTTTGCTTTCAATTGGTTTTTGGAAATTTATTTTCAGATAAATTGATTTTGCCTATGTTGCAAATGATACTGTATAATTCTGTATGAACTTGATAAATTCATTATTGTAATGTATTGTGATTCTTGCAGGATTGTCATGTACTAACATTCAGCAGTAGTGGTTCAGTAGCAGATCACTTGGTGCTGCATCCACAACTTGAGACAGGGAATTTCATAATACGTGCTATCTGGCTGCCAGGCTCCCAGACATCACTAGCTCTAGTAACTGCTGACTTTGTGAAGATATACGATTTAAATAAAGATGCATTGAGTCCCTTGTACTTCTTTTTGGTACCCAGTGGAAAAATACGTGATTGCACTTTTATTTCGACAGAGGTAAGTAATGTGTAGGCTTGCTTGACAAATCTCTTTTCAGATTATACGAATTAATGAATTTATCAATTGGTAAATACATATTGTTTGAGAAAGAATAAATATTTGTATAGTCTATTGAAACATATCAATTAGTCTTTCAATCAATGGTGTTGGCCTTTTTAAAAAAAGGTATACGTAGTGGAATCTTGATAGCACATTTCTCGTTATCATGTTTTCCTACATAGTACATTTATATTTTCAAGTCCCAGTCCCAGTTCCATCAAATTATTAGTTTACACGTTTAATAATCTTGCTTACCATGCTCAAAGTTTGAATAGGAAACTTGCTTTGCGAAAGACACGTTTTCCTACGCACCATCACCGTCGTTATTTTCATGGTACTTTTGAGTACTCGTTCCACTTTGATTCCAGATCCAGAGAAATGTGTTTCGCTGTACCCTCCATGCCAACTTTCTCCCCCCCCCCCCTCTTAGGACTGTGTCACATGAGAGTCGCGTAGACGCGCAGCACTTAATGCTGGTGACATTGGCTGCATCGCTGCCTGTGTATACGATTCGCTTAACGTGCATCGTTGATTAACACTAATGCGAATCGACACATGAGTGCAAGCTACAACGTAATGAGTAGAGCCCGGAAGTTTGACAAAATGCCTTTTTATTATTGTTTCGGTTTTGTGACTTTTAATATTAGGAATCACTTAATTGTACTCCTGGAGTTGTTTTAATTGATTTTTCATTTGCTGCATTTTTTGGGTCTTTCTTGTCTCGACAAGCTGGAAACATACCTGCAAGCCTGGACAAATGAAGGCATGGTCAGGAGTTGTCTTTTTGAGAGCGCAGGGTCTAATATCAGTTTGTGTTAAAAATCTGAAAGGAAGACGATACCAAAGAAGATTTTGATATTTTTCATTGACACTTACAGACTTATTTGCTCACAAAAAATCTCATCGTATGTTTCAGTATAGCTTCTGATCCCTTTTGAAGACTTATATGTCTGTAGATGATATACCCTTCTCAGTTGTTTCTTGTTCTCTTCCCTTTTGGCAATTGCACAAGTGTGAAGAACGAAATATACAATTCCAGTTTTATTAATAATATTTCAGCATTATAGAGGGAGTCGTAATAAAAGTAAAATAAATTTGTAGTAGTCATACCAGATGGTCATGTGTAATGAAGATTACAAAGAAAAGTTAGTTTCCCTCCACGTGAGTGCTAATGTAAATTTTAGATTGCGTAAGAAAGTGAGTCATTTCATTTTTAATTTTTTACATTAATTACTTTTAAAAAGTAATTTTTTTAATGTTACCTGTGTTTTTACCGCTACTTTAGCCAGAGTAAATGCCTTTTTGCCTGCCTATTTGAGGTAAAATAAATGCCTGAACTTCCAGGCTCTAGTAATGAGTCAAGATGACGTACATTTTCTAGCTTTTAACGTGCAAGTCATTCTAGGCGATATACTTTAATGTGCATTACTTTTAATACTTTTTTATGTAATTTTTATTCAGTGTCATTTATGAATAAATTAGGACTCTCAATATTCTGTGGGTATTTGCATGATATTTAAGTAATTGTGTTTTTTGTATTGCAATGATTTGCAGACAGAAATGTGAAAAATAGGTATAAATTGAGCATTTTTTGTTAGCACGTTTTCCCACTTAAGATATTAAAAATATTTGGATCCTTGGAAAACATACTAACAAGATTCCACTGTATATCCATTACACTGTTAAACCTTCCTCTCATTCTCTGACTGTATGGAAAGTAATGTTTGTTGTACATGTTGTCACTAAATTGTTCTTTTTAACTCGGAAGAAACCTACTGAGATTTTTGAGATTTTACTCAAAAGCCTACTGAGATTTTTGACAGTGAAACCTAGAAATGTAACCAGTGACAAAAAACAGATGGCAAACTTTCCTAAAGACATTAAAATATGTAATAATTACACATTAATCTATAAAATCACACAATATTATGAATACTACAGAACATGAAATACTGCATCTCACATACCTAAACCTTCCTTGCATAAGACGAAATAACCAGTCAGAGACCTGCATGTTTTCAGAAAAGTGGTCCCCCCAGGCAACAAAGAGCAATTAACACTGTGGGAATGATTGGTTATTAAAAAGGTCCTAGGATTGGGGCAGCTGCATACCAAAGTGTGTTGCCACTCTACAACTTGAAATAACGAGTCTAGCAGGTGCATGTTTCTCCTTAAGGGTTTTAAAAATAAAAATTTTTTTGCTTTTTGAAAATGAGGACATCAGATATTTGGTAAAGATGGTAAATCATTCAACAATAATATTTTATAATTTTTGATTCTACATTTTCAGTGTACAATGTGAATTCAGTAAACGATGTATCAATGATTCTAACTAAACTGTGCTTGCAGAGATCTAATAATTGTTACTCATTTGCTACAGGATGGAAATTCTTACATGTTGCTTATGTCATCTGCTGGTCACATCTACAGTCAAGCAATGGATGAAGAGAGCTCAGCAAAACATGGGCCTTTCTATGTCACCAACACTTTGGAAGTATATCATCAAGATATCAAGGTACTTCACTCGGTATATAGAGATAGAGATAGAAATTTTTTCAACATTTTACTAACTTTGCCCGTTTAGATATCAAGATAGTTCACCTTGGGGCCGTTCAATATTCTTGTTCATACTGGTAACTGCTTTTTCTATTATTATGAGATTCTTCAGCTCATATCTTCAGTTATGACCGACTTTATCTGATGTGAAGAAAAATGCAATACACATTTATTGTTGCAAATTTCTAAGTTTGTTCAGTTGTAACTCTTTACAAAGGAAGTATTAGCTCATCCAAGCTGTGATAAATAGTATTTATTATGTAGATGATTTTTTAAAATCAGATAGGGGTGTGTTTTAATTTTTTCAAATGGTCTATAAAAAATGTCTTTTTAATTTTTAAAATTTATTATTGTTGTCATATTCTTGTCTTTTTCTTCACAGGATGTGAATGGTCAGATGGGTGGTGGTGGTGTCAGCATCTACTATTCACATGCGCTACAGCTCCTTTTCTTCAGTTATGCTGCGGGCAAAAGTTTTGTAGCACCACTTACTTACATGGATGGCAGCCTGCCAACTGTATTCCAAATAAATGTAGGGAAGACATCTGTTGGTGGAAATGGAAATAAAGCCAATAATGCTCAGCCGCAACCTCTTTGCCAATGGAGTGAAGTGCCAAATCATCCTGGACTAATATGCAGTGTCATGCAAAGCAGTGAGTTGAAATATGTTAAATACATTATTTTCTATGTATATTATTCTCAGAAGCACTGATACTATAGCCAACGTTTTTTATGACCTTTGAATAAATTGTAATATCACTTGCAAAAAGAAAATGGATATAATTACATTTCACCAAGTGAGAGGTCACAGAATGGCAGCCTAAACATTGGCAATTGTGCCTACGATGCGGCATCTCCTGGACAGCCTTGTAGTTAATGACATCATAGTTCCTTCCTTACTATGTGGTTGAAATAGGTTTTAAACAGTGCACAGTCAGATGATGCTCAAATGATGAATTTGTGATGATGTATTTGTTTTAAATGAATTAATTTCCTACAAACATTTCTGTTGTTTTCTATTTATAATTCTTAAATGATAATAAGCTATAGATTTTTAACTTTATTTTTATGCATTCATAAGGTTATATATTGGATGGTCTTCAGGTCTGAATGTTTATTTTAGATGTGATATTGTCCTTGTGTAATGTAACAGTTGAGATTTATTCATATTGTTTTGTAGAAGAAAGAAATGGCTGCGGTTTCTGACTATCAAAATAATGCAATTATGCATTGCATGCACTTCATTTGAATTTTTTTGGACTTTTTAGTGATATACAAAGTGTTATTAGATGCAATATTTATAATTCATATTGCAAATTCAAAGTGCAATATTATAGTAATACGTAACCATTCCCAGTAATGCAAGAAAGTGCCCCTCTAGTTTTGGTGTGCATGTAAGTCTTATTGCAACTGTCCAAAATACCATTTTTCTGGAAGGGTTCTGCACAATTATAACTCCCAGATCCATTTGTTGAACAAAATTATGAAAGTCATATCTTTGAAATGCCAATATTAAAATAACTATGGGGATATAATAATGGGATACTAAATTTTTATTCAAAATACTTAGTGGTCTATAGACTCTTTATCAGTCCTATTGAAAGTTAAGATTCCAAACAACAAGATGATGGATATATTTTAATTTAAAAACCAGAAATCAATGAATACCATGAATAATGCAATTAAATAAATGCAAATTTAATATTGGTTTAAATATATTGGGTTTGTCTCAACCAGTGTTTTATAATGAACTGAAAAGGTATGAATCAAATTTATCAACGTTGATCTTATAATTTTTGTGTTTTATATTGATATTTTTCACTGATTTTTGCAATAATCTAAACATAATGCCTATTTGTATTTCTGTTTGTAAATTGATTATTTAAGTCCGTAAAATAAATAAGTAAAAAAGAAGGTCTCCACAGCCAATGGTATAGGGGTAAAAGGCTTAAAACCTTGGTTTGAATCCCAGTGTGAAAAAGTATGTTTGCTTATTTACAAATTGTATTGTTAACAGCTGGTAACAGATATTTGTATTTATCTGTATAGGTAACAATCCTGTTATACTAATGTTGAAACCAGATACATTCCTTGTACAAGAAATCAAAGTAGTTCCAGCTAAAGCAAAAATAATGGATATGGTGGCTATTAGGCATCCATCTTCTAACGCAGATCATCGAACCACTCTTATCTTACTATGTGAAGATGGTAGTTTGCGCATTTACATGGCTTCAATGGACCAGACAGGATTCTGGCTTTCTCCTAGTGTACAGCCTATTAGCACCATGACTACATTAAAACCTTCCCGGAAAAAAAAAGTTACTAAAATTGGAAAACCATCAGGTATGCCACTTTTCCATTTTTAATTTTTAGAAAGGAAAAGATTAATTCAACTACTTTTATATTTGAAACTGGGATTTGATGCAACCTAATTTAAATTTTTATTATTTGACTTGTCAATATGTCTCAAAACAAATTTATGGTTTTATCATTTAAAAGTTCAATTGCTCACTCTAATGTCCTTTTCAATACTATTAATGTATTGCACAATTCTTTATTACTTATATGATTATTGGTACATGATGTTGCACAGGTGTTGTTTCATTCCCAATTGATTTCTTTGAGCACTGCCAAATTATGAATGATGTGGAATTTGGTGGAAATGACCTTCTGCAGTTGTACAACATGCAACAGATTAAACACAGACTTAACACAACAGGCATGTATGTGGTATCCACAAAAACAGCTGGATTTAATGTGGAGATAATAAATCAAGATAGTGCATATGTAATGACAGGCTTGAGAGTTTTGCTTGGAACACAAGATTCTCAGCGTGCTCCAACATTTATTGAAGTAAGTTAATCTTAGTTCTTACAATACTTGTAATATCTTGACACTTTCAACCAATATCTTTTGGTTTGTATTCATTTTAAGGTGAAGGAGAAGATATTGAACCACAAATATTTTTACAAAGTCACAATTTTTAAACACTTAATTAAACATTACACATTAAACACTTGTCGCAAAAAAATCAAAATAACTCAAAACAATGCTTATCTAACATAGGACAATATGTATATCACTGGATTCATCTTTTTACGCTCGTCATGATAGACTGAAAAAATATACATAATTCCATGTGAAAAAACAAAGTTGCCCCAAATATCTTGTTAAAAAAAAATGATAAAATAGAAATGAATACATGTATCAATTACCCCATTTCCTCATGTACATCTGTGAAATCTGCATTGCAATATCTTCAACTATTCAAAAGTTACAGGAGGTGCTAAAGTTATGTGACTCGCCCTGTATAGTAATTTTTAGAAAACATTGTAGAGGCAATTTATATTCTGTTAATCTCTCCTTGATGGTTGCTTTAGATTTTTGGGCGGAGCATCCAGACAAATGTTGCTCGGAATCGTTGGTTTGATTTGCCTTTTACGAGAGAAGAGAGTTTACAGGCAGATAAAAAGGTCGTAGTTACATTTGGCCCTTCTCAGGATCCAGAAGGAGTTACCATGATAGATTCTATAAAAGTGTAAGTGCTGTTGTATGATTATTATTATTATTATTATTATTATTATTATTATTATTACTACTACTATTACATAACTGTACAAAAAAAATCGATTTTGTTACTTGTTACAACCTTGTTTGTATGGTTGTGATGACTGTTAGTGTATTTAATAAATTATATGTAATTTATAGAATTTGTATACAGTCTTGCATTACAAATACAATGCGTGAATAAGTGTGTAGGCTTCCAAGCCCAGAGTCAGTAGCTGCTTGGCTGTCCAGGAGATGCCATGTCCTAGGAACAAGTACTAACGTTTTAGCTGCCATTCTGTGACCTTCCTCTAAGTATTTCACCCTGAAGAAGGTCGCAGAATGGTGGCGGAACAAAAAAGTTGGAACCTGGACCTACGATATAGCATCTACTAGACAGCCAAGCAGCTTCCAATACATGAATAGTAGGTAAAAGAAATCTGTTGTTGCAGGCAAAGAATATCTTAGCTGAACAACAACCCTTGAACTTTTCTCTAGAATTCAGTGCCATCCTGAATGAACTAATCAAAAAACATAGTTCATAAACATATTGTTGCACACAAGTCAATAATTCTAAACCAAACTTAATGTTACCAAAACAAAATGATAAATCCTTTCCTACCATCATTTAGTACAAGAACAAGAAACAAAAATTTCTTTCTAGTAATTTGTTAATTACAGATAATGTGGACAATTTAAATTCTGTGATATTCAGCTATATACCTTGAAATTTGTTCTCAAAACTTGATATTTTAACTTTCTGCGGGATATGTTGGGTTCTTAAATGTAGAAAGCCGCACATACAGTTTTCAGCTTGATGTTCTAACCTTATACTGACTAATCAATATGTTTGAGAATTGAGAATGAACAACTGATCATTCTCAGGAAGATACAAATTTGATTCGAAGGACACATACTATTATATATTGGTTCATCCATAACCTGGTCGCTCTGTTTTCACAATCAAAATTCCAAGCCTTAAAATTCTACAACGTAAGTTCTATTGAATTATTTCTCCTCAATTTCAATTTCCAGATCTGTTAATAGTCCATGACTCTGAACATCATGGTGTCAGCTTTAAAGATATCATGATTTACATAATTGTGAATGTTCAAGGGTATAAAGTTCTTGCTCAATCTGAAGAATGGCATTGCCAATAGTTTTTATTTATAAAAGAAAGTAAGATAAAAAATTCCCCTAGTGTTAGCTAGGCAAAAATGTTTCTTATAGAACAATACATAAACTTGGCTTTAATTTTTTTTATTTTATTGAACAGGCAACTCAACTTTTTCATATATGTGATAAGTAATTCTGAATAATCAAAGTCAATGTCTACATAATAATTTAGTACTACAATACAATAAAATGTATAAGAAAAAAAAAAAATTCAATAGACTATGTCTACAGACTACATTTCCCTTTATTAGTAAATTAAATAATTTTAATTAGATCTTTCTTTGGTACTGATAGCTAGTGTGTATTTGGCGCGGAGTTCCCTAATGCTCCAAATTTCACAAAGATGGATGAGTTCCGTATGTTGTTCAAGAAATGATTTAATGAGATTTAGATTAGATTTATTTAGTCAAAAAAACGGTAAAAACTGTATGTGATGTATGGAGGAGAAGATCATTGCGCACGTTTTCTTGAGTTCCAGAATCCCTTCCCATCATTTTAACTAGAAATAGTTGAAAGATGAGTAAAAGTTTAAAATAAATAATAAAAGAAATTTTTTTAAATTGCAAGATTAGCAAAATTTGAAAAAATATAAATTTTTGTTCCCGAGTTATAGAAAACTTATTTGTATCGGTAAATGAATTGCAACTATGATTTTTCTGCATTGCTAACAAAATTGTAACTCGCTCCTACCATTACATGCAAAAGAAGAGTTCAACAAAATGTGCACATAGCGAAGCTGCATTTACGTCCAGAAGCAAAACAAGGGGGCCTCTCAGCATTTGCTCAATGGGTCAGGAAAACTGAACAAAAATTTGATCGAGATGGGGGGTCATTGACCCGGAAGCTCAAGTACATTATTTGTTACAAACATACCAAGTATTTTTTTTTTTTTAAATATATACAATAAATTTTAAACTAATTTTATATATATCACTGTTTTGTTAAAATAAACATTATTTTTCTCTCTTACTAAGATTTTACGTTTAACTTAAATTTGTGAACAAACTTCAGTTGTTTAATGTCATCTGGCAATGCATTGTAAAGTAACGTACATGTATTGTATGTGGATTTCTGATAGTGAGCGGTTGATACTGACACTTGATAAGCATGATTTTTACGACGTGTATTGTAATTATAAATATCAGTATTGCATGAAAATATGTTCCCACTGTACAGTAAGTCACTTTTGACAAATATTACAGATTCATAAATATATAGGCAAGGCAGTGGAAAGATTCCGAGCTCAATGAAGAGAGGCTTGCAGGGATCACGCATTTGTTCATTATTCGAATAATTTTCCTTTGCAATCTAAAGGTCTGAGTACTACAAGATGAGTTTCCCCAGAATATTATGCCATAGCAGGCATGTGCATTTGCAAAATATACACAAGCTGCATGAAGGCTGACAGAATTTGAAAGAATTCTGAATGCATAACATAATGAACTTAATTTAGTGTTTAAATAAGTGTTAATTTTGTTTAAAAACTTGTTCTTTCAAACATTGTGAACTCTTTTTCATGTTAGGTATGGGAAAACAAAGGATGCATTTGGATGGCCAGAAGAAACTGAAGACATGACAACTGGAAGTTCTGTGCCAGCAACTACTACTACTGGAACTGGGACAGACACTGATGTAGCAGTGCAGCCTGTGCAGCTAACATCCCTTGAAAAGTAGGTAGAAGTACTGTTACATAAACTGCAGAAATGAAAATGATGTAATTTGCAGGGACAAGCAACATTTGAATGAAGTGATCATTGCAGTTGCCCTGGTAACAAACAAACTGGTGTGCCAAATTTCTTATTTTTAAACATAATAAGTTTTCAAAGCATGTGTTGATAAGTATTCAAATAAATGTTATGCATTTTCATATTTCAAATGATTAAGAATTGCATTAGCACAAAACAAATGAGTTCTTGCCCAACAAGCACAACAAATTAGAGAATGTGCCAATAGAAGATGCTGAGTGTTATGCACACTTGGTCCATCCCAACGAAGAGAAGAAAAAAAGAGAAGTAGTTGTGTGTTCCGCCATCAATTTAATTATTATGCCTAATATGACCCTAATATAACTGTCGAATTGTAGGGCATATCTATTATTTTTAATCTCAGTGGATGAACAGTTGGGGAATTGTGCAAAATTTTCTGTATTAAGTTAGTAGGATTTCAAAGTATGATCAGGATCAGGAAAGTAGGATCAGCTCTGAGAATTATTTTAACCTTATACAGATATCTTTTGTGAAAACACTGGTCACTCAAGCTAAGTGTTTAATGTTTGAGTGCCATAACAATGTTAATTTTGGATGAGAATTTATGATTAATCCTTTTTGGTCCTTTGTCCCGCATGGTTGGACACAGATTTTCCTCATGGGAAGTCCTTCCCCAGGTACCTGTTTGCACCAGTCAGCTGTGCCATGGCTTAAGAAACTGTATTCAGGTTCCAAACAAAATATTTTTATTGTTACAAAAATATATTTTAACTTATTTACCTAATTCACAATACATAATTATGTAAGTCAATGTTTGGTACAGAGAGCTTCACCCAATCAGTAATAATGCCTGTTGATTGCATTGTATCAGCAGAGTCTGACTTTCACTAGTCATTTCCTTCATATTCTTCACTCAAGAAATGTTTTCAAATTCTTACTTTTTTGAAGATCGTGCACACTCATGGTTGGTTTACTGATTCACTCGGTTCACACTCGGACACTCTCAAACGCTTACTTCTTGACTACATCTTCAGAACAATTGACCCTTGAATACAAACTTATTTCAAACAATAATTTCATATAATTGGTAAACTCTGGCAACAATGAAGGTAATGACTGCCTCATCTCTCCTGAAGGGAATTAGTTGTTCTGGTAACTGATGTCATCCATGTGAGTGAAATAAGTGTTTAAAATAAGCCCTGCTACACAGAACAACAGTCCTGAGCCAGGAAAAGATTGCCATTGTGCGAGACATAGGACCTACATGACAACGAAAACAGATAAGTGAATAGATGGCAAAGAGTTAAACAGGGAACCTTTAAATCTGTAGATTGCGTAAAAGAATTATAGGAGTCATTGGGCAAATCTCTCAGGGAAAACAATTTTTATAGAACATATTTCGTCAAGAAAAATTGTGAGAAGCAATATGTGGTATGAACAAGAGAACACCTTAAAAAATATTGTACCAGCATCATTGACATCAAAAGTTTTCCTGAATGTGCTTTCAAAGATGCATTGAAAGTAAATTGAAAATGAGAGCTTTGTTTTTACTTTTTTGGTATTTTCGTAGGATGGTGGCTGGCATACTAGAAGTTCTTGATGGATGTTTCACTCTTTTGGGATCTTTAGAAGAAGGAAAATCTATGCCGAAGTCTACTGCAATTGAAGTAGCTACTACATTGCTTGCACTCCCTACTCCAATCAATGTACAAGTTAACACAAAATGTCTGTTGGCTTCACTGCATTCCTCTAGAGCTGCATATCACAACTACAAGGTAATTTACACAAGTTGAATAATATTTATTATGAAGCTCATGTTTGACTTTTCTGGGGAGGCAGATTAGGTAAATTACACAATTAGTATTTCTGCAACTATTGTCATATCATAGATAGCACAGGTTGCAACTTTGACTAATAAATTCATGTGCTGATTGTCTCTGTCCCTCCCTCCATCCACCCTCTCCCTCCACCCTCTCCCTCCACCCTCTCCCTCCACCCTCTCCCTCCACCCTCTCCCTCCACCCTCTCCCTCCCTCCCTCCCTCCACCCTCTCCCTCCCTCCACCCTCTCCCTCCACCCTCTCCCTCCCTCCCTCCACCCTCTCCCTCCCTCCCTCCACCCTCTCTCTCCCTCCCTCCACCCTCTCTCCCTCCCTCCCTCCACCCTCTCTCTCCCTCCCTCCCTCCACCCTCTCTCCCTCCCTCCACCCTCTCTCCCTACCTCCACCCTCTCTCCCTACCTCCACCCTCTCCCTCCCTCCCTCCACCCTCTCCCTCCCTCCCTCCACCCTCTCCCTCCCTCCCTCCACCCTCTCCCTCCCTCCCTCCACCCTCTCCCTCCCTCCCTCCACCCTCTCCCTCCCTCCCTCCACCCTCTCCCTCTCCCAGTGATTAATGTATAATTAATCATTGCTTGGCATGATAATTAGTTATGATTGTGGGATTGTCTAGGACCAAGCTCTGCTCAACCATGTGCACCAGTCCTTAATTTCTCTTCGAGCTGTACAAGATCCTCGAGATTTAGATGCAGAAGCATTCTACAGACTTGTATTAATGGCTCGTGGTGTGGCTGTTGCAAGACCTCACAATTTGGCCAAATTTGCTGACCAACAAATAGAACATGCAGAAGAAGGAAAAACAGAAGAGAGTATTGAGAAGAAACATCTTATGGTGCAACTTATGGATGCTATGTGGTGTCTTCATATGTTACATCCCGCTAATATGGCTCTGGCCGCAGTGTGTGTGCCAGGTGTGTACTTGTTGATTAACAATTCGACTTCGATCTTTTAAGATTGATGTTGTTTTGTTGTTAGTTTGTGTGGGTGTTGTTGGTTTGTTTGTTGTTGTTTTTTTCAATGTGGCCAACAGTTAGAGAATTGATTATTATGTGGAAAACATATATTTGTCAAGGAATATTTTTAATTTTGCATTGCTTGACTGCAGTGAACTTGTTTAGAAACATTGCCTTATTGCCTGATAGTGTTCCAAAATGGTCATTGGAAGTGAATCCTTAGTCAATATCTGTTGTTGTCTTTTTCTCGAATACCCTGATCCTCTTTTAACTTTTGAATATTGAGAGTATTGTTTCAATTGTAGAAAAATTTTCTGAGTGAAGATATCAGGTCTGTGAATCTCTACACAAATTTTCTGAATGGAACCCCACAATTATAAGAAATTATCAGAATAAGAAATTTCATCAGTTGCCATCAGTGTGTGGAAAAAGTCTGAAAAAATATTGAAAATATGTAACTTATTGTTGGTCACTCTCTTTCAGTTTCAAAGTTTGTTTTTGTTTTTTTGTACAATTTGGAATGTAATTGTAATTTATTGTTTGTATTAATTAAAATTTTTGATTTTATAATCAGGATTGACGCATGTGGAGGCTACTGTTCATGCAATTGTGGAGATTATACATGCGTTTACAACTTGTGATATAGAAGGCACTGTGACATTGGCTGCAAAGCTGTATTTGCAGCTTCTCTTGTGTGAAGACCTAGCTGTCAGCTTCAGTGCTAAACAGGCTGTAATTCGAGTCCTGAGACCACGCTTACGTCGGCGTCGTGTTCTGATTCCCAGTCCACCTCATTGTAGTACCCCCGGTAAGTTGAGTTGTAGTTGGAAACTCCTACGCAGTAGGGCACAGCATTACAAGCTAATTTAAATGCAGTTTGTGTCAGACTCATTCCTTACTAAACCATGTGTTTGTAATAATTATATCCCTAATAAGGATATTTGACTGAAAGTGAAGTAATGTGTTTGTTGATTTTGCCCCTTTTCTTCTCCCATTAAAATGTCTGTTTGTTCATCTACCCGTGTGTGTGTAAGTGTGCATGTGTGCACACATATGAGTGAGTCAGTGAGTCACACCAATGCTTAAACCAGTCATCTTCACACTGTGACGCACGGACCACATGGCATTTTGGCATGGCCTATGGCATTTTGGTGGCCAGCAAGCTCATGCTATTCATTACCATTACAAAGTAAAAAGGAATGCAAAATATAAAACACACACATGTAGACCCTCTGTTAAGTAATTCCCACAGTTATTGCAGTATAAATATGATCTATTTGTCCTTTGTAGTATCATGTTACTTTGTTATTGTTTATTGAAAGCTGCCCTCTAGGGTTACAACCAAAATAAAATAGCACTTTGGTGTAAGAAGGTTGAAGATCAGTCCAAACCTTACATAGAATTTTCAACAAAATTGATATTCTAGGAAATTTTGGAAATTTTCTTGCAAATTGCTTGGGAATGCAAATGTATATATGGAGAGCGAGAGAGATTTTTTCTGGATTGAAGTATATTTATAACATGTTGAAGGTCCCGTTTTTGTTAAAACTTCTTAATTTTTCAAAAATTCTTTAAGTTTAATGGGAGTTAGGTTACCATACCATATACGAGAGTGAATCAAATGAAAACCATAATTATTTTTTAAATATTTTTTTATTGTACACATAGGGTACAAAACTGGATCACTTTTCGACATAGTCTCCTTCAATGCAGGTCTGCCAACGCTTCCTAAGTGCCTGAATTCCTGTGGAAGAAAATGTTTTTGGGAGAGGTCACAACTACTCATGCAACATGTGGCATACCTCATCATGTCCGAATGGAACTTCTTGCTTCTTTGCCTATTTGAGTGGCCCAAACATGTGGAATCATTGGGGGCAAGATAGGGCGAGTAATGGTGAATGTGGGAGGCATTCAAATCTCAGGCCTGTTATTGTCGCAACAGTTGCATGAGCCGTATGAGGTCATGCATTGTTGTGTTGCAGAACACCTGCCAATAGCAGTCCACATCGTTTCGTTTTTATGTCAGGTAGTGCATAGGCATGTAGTGCTCCAAGATGATGCCATATTCGTTCCAGAATAGGGTCAACATAACCTTTCCTGCAGGTGGGTGTGTTCGAAATTTCTTTAGTTTCGGTGATATGGAGTGCTGCCACTTCTTGCTCACTCCCTTCGTGTCCAGCCGATGGTAGTGGACACAAGTTTCTTCCCCAATGACAATATGTCCAAGAATAGCATTACCGTCATGTTTAATGCACCACAAAAGTTCTTCACAAGCAACAATATGTCTCTGTTTCAATTCCTAGATCAGTTATCGGGGCACCCATCTTGCAGACACCTTATGAAATTGGAGCACATCATGCACAGTGAGATGTGCTGAACCATGACTGTGTACAGCATTTGTGATGTCGTCTAATGTCACTCAACAGTTGTCCATCATGTTTGCATCAACGACTCCAATGGTCTTTGGAATCACAACACGATGTACCTGGGCAGGGCGCTGAGCTTCGGCCAAGGATGTCACACCATTTGTACACGTGCTGCTGTGACAAGCAGGCATCCCCAAACTGAACCGTTATTTGTCGAAGAGTGACAATAGGTTTCACACCTTCACTTTGCAAAACCAAACGCTGTTCCTCTCTGGTACATGTTGGTAGTGGGCAGCCATTTTTACACTGTGGCTGTGCCGAAGTCCGAAAGTTGTGTTCCTTCACAATGATGCCACCTAGGAGACATCTGGCACACTATTGAAAACATGCCTTTTAACTTACAGATCACTAGCGCCACATTTGAATTTTTTATTATACTTTTATGGTTTTCAGTTAACTCACCCTCGTATATCATGGAATAGAACTCAGATGAACCTAAGAGAAACTTTGTGATGTTTGGCTTGCATGAGGTAGCTTTGATAGGTTTGAATGCAGCAATAGATGGCAGCTGAAAAGGAAGCTTCAGGGTTTTCGTCAAAAATCAAATATTCTCCGACATTCTTTGCCCTTCAGATTTGAAGTGTATTTTTTTTGTTTTGAGATACTTTATGAGAAGCATTTTCAACATTTGTGCACAAATTACTCAAACATTTTTCTTTATAACTTTTTTGGACAAATAGAAAAATTGTCTTTTACTGTTTTATCTCTTTTCAAAAGAAAAATTATGACAATTTAACAAATGTGAAATGTGTACCGTTTGCATTGGCATCAACACCTGAAAGTCAACCTTGAAAGTACTCAAATAATTAAGGTCTACCTCCTCACTCGTCTCATATTATGAATACTTGTAGGTGGCACAACTGAGATGGAATCTGAAAAAGGGCCAGTTTCTCAGCCATCACAAGAATCGAATGAAGAGCAACATTTTGAAGTGGATGCTGTGGAGCCCATGGTATTGTTGGCTCCTGATGCCGGTCAGTATTGAACTTTTATGCTAAGATATTACCCTTTAAATTTGCATTTTACAGTCTGTTTATTTCTCATAAAATAAAACATTTTTGACCTAGAATGATAATCACCAGATCCTGTAAAAATTGTAGCTTTAGCAAAATAAATGTGATGTCAAATGTCATTGGAAGAAAAATAATTAAATTGTTTTTCAATTTCATTTAGGCATTAATTTTTTGTGTTGTAGGTTAATTTATTTTGTAGTACTTTTTTAAATTCCTTGTATTTTAAAGATACACCATTAAGCTTTAATGCTTTCTGCTCCTATGTTGAACGGAGCTCAATGTCAAAAAATTGGTCATTTGTTCCAAATGTTTCCGCGAGTATTTTTCATCTTTTCCTAAGTTGCTAAGTCAAACATAGCTTAATTTTGTACAACTGAGAAGTTGACTATTGTTATATATATTATCATGTACTTCGTTGTGTGATTTGAGCTTGTTAGACAGTTATTAGACTAGTTATGTTTGTGAAATAAAATAACTCTTTCCTAGTGAGATAGAATAGTTAATTGGCTACAGTCAGGCAAGTGAGAAAAATGTTCAATTTCTAGTCCCTTCAGAATATTTATAGAGTACAAAAGATGCTAGTAAGTAAATAATTTTGAAAGTTGATGCTTATTGTGTCATTTGTTTGGTAAACAGTTTATTAGACAATTAACTGGTTAGAAGTGTGAACCAAATGTGTTTTCTTTGTTTCTTAATGTGTGTCTTACCACCCCTTTGTGATTGAACTTTCAGGACCTGGAGCAGCAAATGTGGCAGGGGTTGTAAATCCAATTGAAGCTTTGTTGGGGCCAGGTGGCTTCCCTCCTTTGCTGGATATTCCCCCAGATGCAGATGATGAAACAATGGTGGAGCTTGCTATTGCTCTCAGCCTACAGGTCGGTATTGATTGATCCTTCCCTTTACATTTTGTCAACATGCACACTTTATCATTTTACATTATATGGTGCAAAGGAAAAGCACAATTCAGAGGTTAAGACAAATGAGAGAAGGGTAAAAAATCATAGTACAATTTAGAAGAATGATTTTTATAAATAACACACAACTAATGATTATCATTAACATTAAATTAGTACCAAGAAAACACGAATAAATATCTCGTCCAAGAATTCTCAAGACCAGAAACAAAAGTTAGATAAGTGTTTTTAACCTGTGGCCTCTATTCTATGAAATATGTATTTTAGAATTGAGTATATTTTTTCTTCTATTTGAAACAAAAAATATACTATGGTATTAATAAAAGCCTGTGATGTGAAATAAGGATTTTGTTTTTTGAATTATGTAAAAGTCTCTGCCTTTTTGGTTTAGTTTCGGGACTACATTAACACAGGTCATGTGCTCAGTATGATTTACTGATTTGTAATTGTCATTTTGTAGTGAATATAAAAAAATCTATTGTTAAAAAGAAAAAGATGATAAAAATAGTTCACAAGACAGATTTATTTCAACTATTTCATGCACGCAGTGATTTAAATATTTCAGTTCATCATAAAACAGTTCTCCTACAAAATTACAAATTTTGAGATGTTTTATTTTTCTTTTGATTTAATTTGAACTCGCCAGTGGAGTCAGTAATTTGACTTGTATTTCATGTGAAAATTATATGTTGTAACTAATTAGTTACTTTAAATGTATGGCTTTTTTACATTTCTAATATGTTTATGGTTAATAAATGCATTATTTTCTTCAGGATCATGAAGGTGGTGCAGATCTACAAGTGTTGCAACAGGGTTTACAACAAGGACTCCAGGGTTTAGCGAATCTCCCAGGTCTTCAAAATCTCAGTGGGCAAGCCTTGCAAGTAGCACAGGTTTGTTTTGTGATAGCCATAAAATTATGGTTTGCCACTGTTTGAACACTTTTTTAGCTCTGGAGAAAAAACTGGGTCACATTGAACCTAATTGTTGCCCCTGGGTATTCTTACAGAGTATTTTTTAACCCACCTTCAATTGGAATCCTGGATATCAATTGAAATTTTGAAGTGATAATTAGTAGTAATCTAGCCTAATAAAACTAACTGAATGTTAAATTTGAATCCAAACACTTTCACATACCTCTGATGAAAACAACACAGTAGATTGAACAACCTCTTTCAGAGAGAACCACATGGTTCTCATTTCACCCAACTTTCAATGATTGAACCAAATTCACAATGTTTTACTTCAGGATAATTGTTAATAATAATGTATTCTCAAGAAAAATAATCAATTTATATAAAAAACATAGTTCTCATGTCTTGTAATGAAATTATTAACATTCTTTATAATTCATCACATAAAATCAGTATTTTCCAAACTCGTGTTTTGGTTTCAATGTTCAAAAATATTTTAAAATTGTGAAAAGTTGAAATTGGAAGAAAAAAAAATTTTAAATTCAAAATAGTTATAAAACTAATATAATGTTCATTAATTATAAAAGTCTGTTAATAACATTCAAATTGAAAATTGTGTTTTTCAGAGCTTGCAGGTACTGGCTTCTCAAGGATTGGCTCAAGTTCAAAATGCTGGTCAAGTTCAAGAAGCTGGTCACTTTTCTGATACAACAGCTTCTGCTGGAGGTTCAGATGACGAAGGGTCCACAGCAGCAACTGATGGCAGTACCTTGCGCACTTCACCAGCTGAGCAGGTGAGATTTTTTTTTGGTTTTTGTTTTTGTGTAGAGTAGGTGTGATTGTGCAGCAAGTCCAGGCCAGAGGGTGAAAGGGGTGGTTATGCACATTTTCACAACTTTGTCTTGCCTTCTTTGGGCAGATTGTTCTTTCACTGGTTTCGGAAACTTGGTCCTTGTGATTCTTAATGCTTACTCTTTACATTGATTATTTCATTCTATTTTTTTGTCTATATTATTTTTTTCAGTAAAAATGAATAGATAATTCATAGTTTTCAGTAATCTGATATTTTTACTACAGTTGTTTTCTGTCAGTTTCCTTTTTAGTGAGAAAATGGGTGTATGTAAACAAAGAAAAAGACTGTTTTCTATCGTATTTACACGAATATAAGGCAACATTTTTTGTTCTAATTACCTCATTAAAAAAAATATGGGGTCATTTTCTATTTACCGATTAAGCGTAGTTCATTTGGATGCGAGTGTTTACACTGACTTTTCATGTCAAAAAACTTGAATGCTGATGTAACAATAAACTGCAAATGTGATATGTACTGCACATGTCTGTAATACCTAAATAATGGTACATGTAAAGGTGAAGGTACTGACAAAAACAGACATGATAATTTTAAGGAACATGAAATTAGTTACAGCTCAAGAAAATTTATTTTCAAAAATACATGTACCTAAGTCCTTTGCTAGCCAAACTAGTTACAATGACACAGTAGGAAGTACATACAATTGTTACAATATGTGTTTTAAGGACTCACAAGCAGTGTAGAAAAGCAGTTGGTGGAGTATAAATAAGTAAATAAAATGATGTGAATTCAAGCATTTCTCACTTACAATGATTTCTGAATGTTGCATACTATGGTTTGAAAATATTAATTTTATGATCATTGATTAAGGTACATGTTCTATTTACAGGGTTATTGGTGGTATATGAGGCTCTGAGCATATTAATGTAAAAAAATCATTTGTAGTTCGAATATTGATTGCAGGGATTTCGAAACAAAGTTTTTGCTGAAGAGGGGTCTCTGTGATTCCATAAATTAATTTGTATAGAAAAGAAGTAGAGTTTCTGTAAGATTTGAGTGGACATTCCGCTGCCTTCCTCAGGGCGAAATGCAAGCCTAAACAGCACCTGTGCCTAAGACCTGGTATCTCCCAGACAGCCAAGTAGCTACTGCCTCCAGCCACAGGAGCCTACAATATCAATGTTTATAACACTTCTGAGCAAAAATTTTAGATCTTCTGGTATTCACGTTTGGAACTTTAAAACTCAATAAATTCAGCAAAATTGAACGTCAGTTGTACTACTTAAAAGTTTACACCAAAGCATCATATTAATATAATCCCTATAAGATTTCAATGAAACATGGAGCTATTGTTCTATAATTATGAGTGTGAAAAGGATCCTGAACCCATACAAGGTATGCAGCAAGTCCAAAATATTTACGCTGGATGGTTTTAACTCTTGAAATACTGCTTGAGAAACAAGGTGACCAAACCACAAAAGAGTACTTCAGTACTGGTCTAATAAACATCAAACAGTGATCTCAATAATTAATTGAGTTGTAAGAACCAAGTATTAATTGACAATTTATTCTTAAACATTTTACATTTCGAACCATATATAATTGAATTCTTCTTAAAGTACATATTTTTTCAGTAGTTCCTGTTTTTCATTGTCTTAGGTGAAGATTAACAAGTGGATATGTTGGAAGAGAATTCACTCAACATTTTCCACAAAGTCCATTGAATTTATTGTTGGGTGGATACAACAGATGACTAAAAAAGTTTAAGAAGAATAAACTGTTATAATTGTTTCTTATAATCCTATATTAAATACAGACATAAAACTATTTAGAATTAATTAATTTAACAATTATTATTATTAATCAACTATATTATTGTATATTATAGATACATGTGATATTTTCATCATCTTCGCAGCTTATTGTTATATCAGCATTAAAGAGTGTTCACGGGAAGGCAATGTAAAATGTAAATCTTAATCAACTAGGCATAATGGGCAAATATAAGACAACATATTTTTCGACATTAGTCTTATATTCAGGTAAATAGGATAGTTACCAAAAAAAAAAAGAACTACTCTGAAAGCCTCTTTAAAATTATGGGGTCATCTTATATTCGGGTAAGTGTGATAATTGAATTACCTGTGATTCTTTGTAAGGAATTTCAACTATCTTTAATATTTGTTTATTTACTACACAGACAATTTCCACAAAAATGGAAAAATACATAAAATAACAACAACAAAAAACAGACATAAAAAACTGATTATTCATGTGTCATATGATGCTCCTCACATTTGACAAATATTTGATGTTGTTTTCTTCGTTTAAGTTAATGCGTAGTGCATTTACTGTTTTACGAAAACAGTTGTTAGTAGTATTGACTGTGTAAATGTTTATGTGAAATTTAATAACAAAATTGTCATTGTTTCTAGAGTTGAAGTTAGAAGTTATGTACAATATTTTTTGGAAAAAAGAAGGCAATCAAAACTGCCATTAATCAATTTGCACCAAAAAATCAAATCTGTCAAATGCTGCTGAGATTTAAGTGTTGGTATATTCAATCTCAATGCATTGGTTTTATAATCATGATTAACAAAAGAGTCGCTCAAACCCAGTCTACTGATAACAATGTTATAAAATATTTGTTGCACGATTTTAATTTTGCATATATAATATATAAATTTAATTTATATAATTTTGCATATATAAATACCAAACAACTGATGAGAACATCAGAACTGGTTTTATCCACATCCAGTATAACAATTTCAAAATTTGATTATCGGAACTGATAATTGGGCCTAATAAAACTGAAAATATCATTTCATTTGGTAATGGTGCACTGTGCATGATCTAAAAAAAGTCCTCTCAGATTTATGAATCTCTATTAGGTGTCTTGCGGTTGTAACCTTTTCAAACACCGTGGAATTCAGAGCATATTTTTAGGCTTTTATTGATTGGAATCTATTTAAAGTGATAGCTTTGCATTTTGTAGTGTTCAGATGAAGCTCTTTATGTGTGCACCATTCGGTCAAAGTCATTTAGTTTGAATTCTGTCAGTGTCTGATTGGATCTTAATGTTACCTGCAAATAGAAGATATTTAACATCATTCATAACTTAACAATGTTGAACAAAAGATGTCCCATATGTGATCCCTATGGAATTCCTGATGTGATCTGAATCGGGCTAGACATAACATTTTTATATAATACAAACAACATAATTAGATAAATATCTGCTAAATCATTGTAACAAGAGGTCTGCAAATCCCAAAATGCTAAAGTTTGCTGGATGAATATGGCATTATTTACAGAATCAAATGCTGTATTGATGTCAGTGGAAATGTAATTGATCTAATATTTAAGCTCCGATATGCTGAGAATATAACTTGAGTAATATACAAGATTAGCTTCTATGTTTCTTCTATTGTTCTTGCTACTAGACTTGAAGATTAGTACAATGGAGGATTTCCACACACAAGGAAAAGTCCCTCAGTCAAAGATTTATCAAATAAAACCTTGAGCATCTGTGAGAAAGTGTATTCATAATTTTTTTAAAAGACTGAATGTGATCAGGCCCTGTGTTAGATTTAGTCTGTGTTCAATTTTGCATAATTTATGTTCTTCACTGATTTCTATATCATTCAGTACATGCTGTGGTTCATCTATATTGATCATATATTCTAAAAACAAACAACAAATCTACTACGTTAACTAATGTCAAGTGGTGTAACAGGGTCAGGTGGTATACAGTGGCAGCAAAATTAAGTAAAATGTTTTTTTACTACGATTCAAAAATTAATGTTTATCAGCTGAGCTTAGCTCTGAAGCATTGCCACTGCCTCTGCAGTGAGTGACTGTGATTTCCTAGTGTTGCAATTGACGATGGTTGATTTTTGACACTAGTTGAACAACTGGGTTGAATTCAGCCGCTGTCTGGAAGAGAATTCTGGCAACATTCTGGAATAATCACTTGTTTTCTATAGTTTCTCTGAAGAAACCAGGTGAATGCCTGAGTAGAACCCTAACAAACCGGCCACGAATCGCGCATGATCTTTTCTTCCTGTAGATTGTTGCTCTTTCTGCTAGTCGAGATACCAGGAAATACGCAACAGGAACAACAAATGATTTTTATATTGGTTGATTCAATACTAAAACTTACAGTTCATCTGCTAGTTTTCATCTAAAAACTAGGAAGACAGTAGTTTGAGTTGTCTTAATCATTGTTTCTACAATATGCAGTTTTAGTGACAAATTCATGAAAGGACCTCAAAATTTAGTAAGTCTGAGTTAGCACACTTGCAATTGACATATTCCCTTGAAATGTAGAGCTCAGGGAATACTGTTTGGGTCAACCTTTGCTTAACAAAGGTTGAATTGTCTTATTATAAAAGTGGATGGGGCTAACTGGTGGGCACATGTAATAGGATTTACAACATGGGTTGAAAAAGAACTCTCTTTGGCTTGAGGGTGACAAGGAGGCAGAGTATGACTTCTAAGGGTTTTCTTTAAGCTACGTGATGAGTCACTTATTCGTGGTGTATTGGGTTCTGGAGTGAGCGCGTCTTCACTTTGCAATATTTTCATGATTAGTACTGCATTGCAGTATTTTGCAAGGGTTTGGAGCAGTAGCAAGATGAAAAACACATTGACCAGAAATGAGATGTGAATAGTAAATTTTGCTGAGCCTGTTACTGGCCTCAAGCCCTTAAATTGTTCATGGTATGTATACAGTGTTATCATTTCATAACTTCTCAGCAACCTATATAGCATTGGTTCAGAACTAAATATAGTATGTTTTTGGTTTTTTTATTAACTTTAATTAAAAAATTTTAAAAAATTAAAATTTCAAGAAAAAAGTTTTCACAAGTTTCAAACTTTTCAAAAATAGTTTAATTTTAGGAAAGATGTTTTAGAAAAGTAATTTTCATCTCATAAATTCCAAGTATTAAGGTGTTAGAAAATTACAATATAAAAAACTCAGTTTTAATTGAGGATGGCTGGGTGAGTAAAGGAGTTGTTTTATTTCATAGTTTATGGGGTCACTTTTGACCAACTGACCTGACTAGACCTTTCCAACTTTAAGTTAGATAAACCGAAGATACTTAGAATCTATTTTGTAAGTCAAATTTGAGCAACTTATTTGTAATTAGCAATTTCACTCTTTCAACATTTTTATTATTAAATTTTGCTTATTTACTATTTAATTTTAATTAATAAATGTTCTGCACTTCTTATTTGCATGGTTTGTCACTATAAAGTTACTCGTTAAAAGGAGTTAGACCAGGTTGGTTCAAACACAGCAAAATATATGATCAAGTTGTTTTTAAAGTATGTTACTGGTGTGGTAATGATCAATGTAATGAATCTCTGTGCTGACATATTTTCTTTGAATTATGGGTTTTTTAAACCTCGCATAAAATCGTCCTAAAAAGCTTTTAAAAAAACACAACAAATACACTTAGTAATGTTGTTGCCGGAGAAGGTTCAAAATATTTTAAGCCTTCCTAATGTTTCAAAATTCAGGGACAATAACTGAACTTGCATCATTCTTAAGAGCATATTTTACATTATTTGTTTATTTCATAAAATCGCCAATTGCCCTACACAAAAACAATATTATATGTATAATAATTACATATCAAATATGATGGGTAACAAAGACCCAGTAGTTGATCATTAGAAAAAGTTTATAATAATTAATGATGACAATGTCACATGAACAATTGTAAATAGTTACAAATAAAATAGTACAAATGCAGTTAACATGTAACAGGAAAAAGAAAAATCCATCACTATTTGAAATTGCACAGTTAACATCTCAAAATTTGCTCAAGTTGTGAATTATTCTAGAAACAATTTTGTCGAAAACAATTGAGTCTTTAAGCTATTTTTGTGAACAATTTTGGAATTGTGATTATTCTAGAAACAATTTTGTCGAAAACAATTGAGTCTTTAAGCTATTTTTGTGAACAATTTTGGAAAATAGTTGGAGTTTAATGTAAAATACCCCCAAAATAAATTAAAAGGTTAATTTTGAATTGTAGGGTATTGATGACACAAATCAATTGGGGACGATATGTTATTTTTTTGGGAAAATCCTTTGTATGTTTAGGTACTAGCATGTGTTGTTTACCAATGGAAAGCCTGGGGGGATTGATTCTTTTTTTCTCCAGTGTCTTCCTCATTAAGAAAATCACCCACTAGCCAATAAAAAATTAATTTCACTAATGTGAACAAAGACCACAGGAGTTGGTGTGCTCAGAAACATCAATCAGTCAATTACACAATGAAATACAAAAACAACAAAAGTACAATTTTTTAATTTTTTAATACCTGCCTGTATTTTCCAATCCTGGCAGTAATATTCTACTTTTACATAACCAATATGATTCAGAAAATTCAATGTATTTAGAGTGTGTTTTGGGTGACTACGTTCCTGTTCCATGCAATGATTTATTGAGTAGATACATTATATAGATTACAATAGTTTAATAAATGGATATTTCAAAGGATGCTTAATTCTAAGTTACTGTGTTTTAAACATAGTAAAAGGAATTATTGGGGTTTTATTGTGGAAACTCGAAAGTAACCAGAAGCAATAATTTCTACAAATTATAACTATGGCTACTACAAGAGATTCATATATAATAAACATACTCATCTGTGACTTTTAAACTTTGTTTTATATTTTGTCTGTAAAATGGCAAAAATCTTCGTTCTGTAGCATTTGAATGATTTGTCGGTAGTGGGAATGTTGTAAATCTGCCTTCAAAATTTACAAAAGATAAAGTAAGAAAAGGAAAACTTTCTGAAGGATTAAAAAATCCACTTTTGTAAATAACTGGATTATAGCTACTAATTTTTTATTCAGATCTGTTACAGTAAAAGCAAAGGAAACAAAGGCTAAGATTGAAACACTTTTTTACAAAAGTAATGAATGAGAGGGGACAATCGGAATTGTTACTTTCATTCAAGCATTTGAAAATTCATGCCATTCAAAATGTAATCTATAAGTTGAGCAAAATTTCTTTGAAGTTGTGATTGTCTTTAGTTGGAGAAAGAATGTGGAAACTTGTAGTAAAAGAATACTCTTAACCCGACCTATAAATTTTATAATGTACAAATTTAATGGTAGTGTAAAAACTTAATAATTACATTTTTTAAATGTAATTTTTATTTAATTATTCCACTTTCATTATTACTAGCAAATTGTACAGCTTGTAAATAAATTTCTATAAAATTTAAATACATTGTTATGAGTACATTCCATAAAAGTAGATGCCCTTCATCAGTGTCTATACTATCCTTGGGATTTTGTGAAAATGTATACTTGAATGTTGAGAAATGCAGGGGGTTACGGGTCTGACAGCAAGGCTCTGGTGTGTGTGGCACAGGGTGGCAGTGCAGGATCTGAGAGTGGTGGCAGTGGTGCAGACTCAATTACGGGTGAGCACAACGTGTCTGGGCGCAGCTCAGCGTATGGGGATAATGCCCCTGAGCCATTGGCTGTGGTGCGCAGTGAAACATCATCCTTAGGAGCTCCTGCTCCTTATCAGGTAAGTAATGGTTGCTCCTCTGGTCTGGCTGGGTGGTGTAGTTTTGCATGCTCTCATTGTGTGATGATAGTTGTTGTAGTTCATTACTTTCAACTTTTTTGTATTACTTACAATGTATAACTTTTTATGTATGACCACTGTCGATTTAAGAAGGTTGAACTAGAGAACATACTTTTGCTGTGGTGAGACGATGGCTCTTTCTGTAAGCAGTTTGAGACAAAATGGTGAGGGAAGAATGCTTAAGTAATTCCTTAAAGTTGAAAATTGTTGTGTGTAATATTAAAGTCTCATATTCATGAGACTTAATTACTTTTCATTGATTGGCTATGATCGAGATTTCAGAGAAACCCTTACAGAACAAAAGGGAACGGAATAAAGAAGTTAGTAGGAGATAGAAGTGAAGAATTACAGAGATGACTAAATTATTATAGAAAATATTTTTTCCTATTACAATTGTCTTCATTACAATTGTCTTCAGAAGCATCTGAAAAGGGTAATGGTTGAACACCTGTTAATGGTACTGGAAATGTATACATCAGTTAATGATACAATGAGGCACAACCAATGCCTACAGGTTGTAGAGAACCAAAAATTCCCTCAAACAAATGAATAGTTTGGAAAAAATTCATGCATATTCATGCATAACTGGACTCTGTGCTACAATAGGAAAGAAAGTTAGAAAATATAAGAAATTGACCAGTGTCTGCTTTAATGGGCTACAAATAACCCTGTCATGAATCTCTAAGAATATGTTTGATCTAATAAAGTTAAAAGAAGTTGAGAAAAAAGATGGCCATACAAACTAGCTCATAAAATAACTCATTCATATCTGGCAAAAAATCTGAAATAGAAAAAAAAGGACGAAATATCAATTTTCAACATGACCTACAACAAATGTATGTTAATTATGAATATGAATTATGTTTATAAATCGTTAGAAACCTTTACACACAGTTTATTGTCAAGATCTTTGGTTATAAGTAAATTTTTGTCTCATTCAATAACTCTGCTATAATAAATTAGCCACCTCTGTATATAATGTTAATATTGCTTAAAAAGCAAGAAATGGACTTGAAGCAATTTTTGACAGTTGTGTACCAATGCCATTCCAGAACTCGGAGAACACCTTGAGGGACCTCAAAATAAATTGCAATATAATGGAAAATTTTATATGTATATAATTACTAATTAAACATGTATTTAACAATATATTAAAATAATTTCCTGCATGTTTGTGTTACAATATTTTCAGTTTTTAAAGTATAGCAATGATTTACCTATTTTGAACATTTTCTGTACTTGCAGTCAGTTTCACTGAGACATGGATGGTTTTTTACTTTATTGTTCTTTAAACTATACAACAGCTGACTTGAAGTGATTATACATGGTAATGGCATCGATATTTTTTTGTAAGAATGTTATAAGCAATGAAAGCCAAAATTATCATAAAGGGTTCAGTGTGGTTCTAATAAAAAAATTCCTAACCAATAAAACATTTACTCCTAATCTAAACAAAGCTCAAACAAACAAACTAACCTGGAAAATTTCTGTGAATATCTATTTCAAAAGAAATGCACTTTTCCAATTATTTCTATGTGGGCGATGGCTGTACATAGTGGATAGTAATTGTATGCAAAAGCATTTCGTTTCTTTTGTGGTTAAAAATAATTTTTTCACATTAATGACTCTTTATAGGCAATTGAAAGTTTTTCTATGTGATTGTTTAGAGATGTAGTAAAATGTTGTCTTTATTTAACATACACCATTCAATTATTTTTCAAAGGGGGTAATTACAGAAAATTATTTTGTCTCCTGGTATTAATGCCCTCTTAAAGTGTTAACTTTTGCGTTCTCATTGTATCTAGGGATTTCATCAATCCTTGAATTCATTATCCAAAATATTACTGAATCGAAGTATTATAAGTATTAAGCAATGAAAAGATCAGTCATGTTTTTAATTTGAGGTGCAGGAGACTTAAATTAATAATTTGTAATTGTTGATTTTAAAGAGTGAAGGTTGAAATGTTCATTTGTACATGATTTTCTACAGGCCCAAGATGCTGACACTTTGGAACCTGAACAAGAGCCAGAACCAGATACAGAAAATAGTTCTCGTCTGCATGCATTACGACTGGCTGTGCTTGAGCGTTTATTACAATTTGTACCTCAGTTACGCACTGTAGGTGGTGTACGTTCAATTCCTTTCATGCAGGTATGAAATATTATCACCATTGAGAATAATTTGTTTGGCCCTGTAATATTTGTTATGTTATGCATGTCAGTAATGGAATTTATTTTTTATGCTAAAAGGTTTTGTTGATGCTGACTTCTGACTTGGATGGAGAAGAAGAAAAAGATAGAATTTGTTTGGAGAATCTTCTACACACGGTAGTGGGAGAATTGCATATGAAAGAGCCAAATACAAACAATATATGTGAGCGTACTAAAGAACGTGAAGTACACCTTGTCATCATGCGTTTACTCAGTGAGTTATCTTGCATAATAATACTTTTTGAATTTGCTTGTAATTTTGGTTAAATTACTTGTTGTTCTTTGAAATCAAACTATTTGGAGTTGTCTCCCTGGGTTTCTGCATATTAGCTTTTGGGCTTCAGCAGTGTACAGCAAGTTAGAAAAGCAACAGTAATAGATGTCTCTCTTTTTGTAATACGGCTTATGGAGTATGTGAACATAAATAAGACCTGATTTACATACTTTCTTGCAATGAGTGATTCCAGGAGTTTCAGTGAATATGGGTGCACAGTGGCTTTTAATAGGTAGAGCTGCTGTGCACATGTTAAGGTTTGAAACAACTGCTGAAATCCTTCATAAAAAAACATGTTAATCAGGTGTAAGAGCAATATTTCTGTTTTATAACCTACAACTAAGAATAGCAAATAAAGAATTGGGCAGGAAATCAGTTTTCAGATATTTTTAAACTCCTCCTTTTTCTATATTTTCTTTTGTTTGTAAAGACCTATCCAGAATTAAGAAATTTGAAGTAGTTTCACATGGCCTAGACTCAGTAAACATTCTAATGTTTGGTTTTCAACTGTCTTTGTTTTTCAAATCTATATCCAGTTAACTCCAAGGTGATTAACATTTATGTGTGAATTATTTTATTTAATACCTGATTTAATACATCAGGTATTGATAGAAGTTGGCTTAAAGGGAATGCCTTGTGTTTGAGTGAGCTGGAGGATGGGAAGTTGCAGGCCTAGAGGAATTTAGATGGGGGGAAAAGGTATATCAGGTGACAGAAATTTGATTCATGTATAATGATCAGCAATTTTTTCCCTACTAAAACATGTATTTCCATTTGGTTATTGAGGTTATACTTACATGTGAATATAATATTTCATTTGTGCCCTATTTTCAGTAATTAACATGAAAAAATATGGTGAGTGTTAACACATCAGAGAAAAATTGTACATCCTTATTACATGAATGTATCACAGTTTGAAAGTGAAATGAGGATATTGAGAGACTTCTAAGGGAAATGTGTCATCTCAATGAAACTTTTGTTGACCTTGAGAGATGATAGCTTTAGTTCCTATTATTGCCATTTCTCTGATATTTAATGATTCTGTATTTAGTTGTGCTAAATTATGATGAGAGATGAGTGCTTGAGTATTCAAACTAACTGAATATAGTATTACTGTGATGTGAATAAAAACAATTCTATGGTAATAATACTGTTTATGATTTATTGCAGGTGTGCTAATGTCTCGTTCTAAATCCAATTCCAAGACTGCTAATGACAATTCTACTTTTGTGTCCCAAACAACTGCTGCAGTGTTAATGCAGGCAGGAGCAGTGGATTACTGCTTAACCCTCTTGAAATCACTTTTGACGTACTGGAAATCGTAAGTATTCTTTAGGTAGAATTAGTATCATTGTGTTGTTGAACAATTGGATATTTAAATAACAGCTTTTGCAGGAGCTGCTGCTTCTACTGCTAATTCTGTTTCTAATTCCAAAAATTTCAATTTTTTATTTTGTTATTTATTTAGGAACGGTAACAGCAAACAATCTGATACATATATGTATATTATAATGAACATGGTATCACATAAAGTCTTTCTTAAACTATTTAGCATGTGAAACTATAATTGTATATCCTTATTGGAAAAAGAGGATTTGTCCCTCAAAAATAAATAAATTATGAAAATTATAATGTGCATCCTTAACATTGATTTTGAACATTACAGACTGTCAATTGATGAACCTGGAACTAATGTAGGAGGTGCCCTTTTGAAGCCACACCAAAGTTCATCTCCCCCTGATATGTCACCATTCTTCCTTCGACAGTATGTGAAAGGCCATGCTCTGGATGTGTTTGAAGCTTATCCACAACTTCTAACAGAAATGGCTCTAAGACTCCCATACCAAGTGCAGAAACAAGCAGATAACACTGCAATCTCCACTACTTTTAATAAGGTTAGTTGCAATGCATTTTTCTTTTGAAGTTATTTTTTTATATGATAAGAGATTTTTAATTTATGGACTATACTGTGTAAACAATACAATAATAAATTTGACTTCTAATAGAAAAAGAAATTAATTAATTATACAAAACTCATTCTTATACAATTTTAAAGTATAAACAAAATTGATATATGAAATACAAAATGTAAAATAACTTGAGTGAGAGAAAATATTATTATTATTATTATTATTATTATTATTATTATTATTATTATTATCATTATCATCATTTTTTACTATGTTTTACTTTTGATCTACATTTATGGATCAAACAAATACTCTTGAATTTTCAATTTTTTTTTTTTTTTTTTTTTTTTTTTTTTTTTTTTTTTTTTTTTTTTTTTTTTTTAAGTTAAAGTTTCTCTTTGGACTTTCTTACACCTTCAGTATTGAAGCTAGAGATTTTGTCATGATTGTAACAAATGGTTTTGTTCTTGTAGGATAGTACAAAACTCATGTTTCAAATAGTCTGCCAATTGATCAGAAAAGTTAGGAAAACAGAATTAATTGTTACACATTTTGTTCATAAAACCACTCCATCTACAATACAACTATTACAGGAAAGAAATCAAAGCCATTGTGTCAATATGAGGATTCAAGTTTTTAAAGCCAAAGAAACTTTTGATCATTGTTGTGATGTTAATGAATTTCATTGAAAGTCATTGATATGTATGGTTTTAGTTTTGACATGGAAGGCCATAGATGTCAATTTCCAAAAGGGAGTTTTTAGGGGAAGGAAAATGCACTTGTGTGCTGTGTTACAAGAGTTTTGTCCAAAATAGCTGAAATACTCATGTTCGAGAAATGTAATTTGCGGTACAATTATTATATTTTACATAACCATTGCAGATACAGTACAAAGTCTGGGCTTTGTTGTAGCATCATTCATTTTGCAATACATGTTGTAAATTCATTATATTGCCTATTATTTCTACGCTGATTGTTTATTCAAAGATATGATACACATTACGAACATGTTTATGTGCAGGAATGGTTTCACTTCTTATGTGAGTACATGATGACCCAACAAACACCATTTGTTCGACGTCAAGTGCGCAAACTTTTGCTATTTATATGTGGAACCAAAGAAAAGTACAGACAATTGCGTGACCTACATTCTCTGGAATCTCATATGAAGGTAATTGTAAAGCAAAGAACCCTTTTTTACACAAACCAATATAAAATATTTAATGCAATCGATAACTGTACATCTTTATTACAGGAAATTTTAATATTTCATTTTCTATATAATATTCATTTTTGCTTTAAGTGTTTCTTGAACTTTCACGTTCTTTTACCCCTTCAATCAGGGAATGTTGGAGAATAATGTTCTTTTCATGCCTCTCCAGGATGTTCAGGAATGCTGCCGAGGAGGTGGCTATGATCCTCAGAGTGGTTTTGGAGCTTCACTTCCTCATTGCATTAGCTTGCCTTATGATTCATTGGTAGAGTTAATTGAGCACTTGAAAGCTTGTGTAGAAGTTGCTACAAGTCGAACTGGTAACTGGCAGCGTTATTGTCAGTGTCATGAAGAAACTCTTCCATTTTTACTGCAAGTCGCTTGCCTACTTGATGAAGGAGTCTCTCCCACTATTCTACAGTTGCTACAGTGTGCTGTATGTGGATCCAAAGCATCAAGTACTTCAGTGAGTAAGAATGCTAAATACAGGAAAACTTGCTCAATGCCGATCTTAAAGGACCCGTACTTTTTTCTGCATTAGACAAGATTTGGTCTTATGCAACGTAATACTGTAGAATTTGTTTGTAAGGACTGCGATTTATGTTCCCATTAGACAGATTTCCACATTGAGCAAGTTTTACTCTACTACGAATATATTGTCTCAGCATTGTACCTCACCATATGAGTCTAAAAACCCATGCGGCATTTTGAACTGAAATAATTTTACTTAGTTTCCATATATTTCTATACATGATAAATATATCTACAAATTTCATAGGCTATGGACTATTAAGAATAGACTTGCAATGATTCTAGATATTGCTAAAATTTTAAAATATTTAAGTAATTAAATTAATTATCTTAAGTAATTAATTTCCTCATTTTCCTTTTGGAGGGTGTGTGGAACAGAAACATTAGAGAAGATAAGTGTACAGATTTACAAATATAGTAGGCACTTACCTTTGGCCTTAGTTTTGTTCATAACTCTTCCTGTGATTTCGAATTTTGTTTGTTATATGTAACTCTTTATATTTATTGTGTTGTGATAAACTGGTAATAGACTTAAATTTACTCCATAATTGTTTCATGTGTGGATCTATCATATCCTTTTAGTAATCCATGATTTATTTTTGTTCAGAACTTCATTTTGAATAGGTGAGTAAGTATCAAAAGCCTTGATTATTTGATCTAAATGTCAGACAGTCGGTGGCTTTCAAGTTCCTTGGCACATGGATATTCAGAAGTGAAAAAGAGTTGTCGAAGGTCTCTCTTCACATTCTCGAAATTCGCACACCAGTATATTTTGCGATTCTCTTTATTTCTGGAAGAAATATCTGCGCTATTAATGTCGATTTGCATATCGATGGGCCAAACAACATGATGACTGTTACCTAAAGAGCTCCATATGACTGATGTCAACAAGACTGATTTGTCATAATGAAATCAAGCGTAGCTGATCTGTTAGTTCCAAGGCATGCACCACAATCTTACTAGTCCCTGTATATCTGCACTTGTACAGATAAGTTTATTCTAAATTCTCCTTTATATAAATGATCGGTAATTTTAATAATTTTGCAAGTAGTTCCACTAATAAAATAATTTTATTTGTGGAGTCTCTTTCTTCGATTTGCCATTCTGAGATGAGATATTCAATTTCAAACTAGGATGGGGGGGGGGCTTTATTTATTATCATTTACAATCTCCATACACCTGGAGAATCTCACTTGTTTCTAGTGGGCTGGGTCAGTGAAGGTAATGTAAATTGACATCTTCAAGAATAAAGGTATGAACATCAAAATTATTCACATGGCGAAGCATTTCAAAAATGTAGCGTTCATATCCGTAATTCTATGTAATGGCAGGTCAAAATAATGTACAGTCATAGATGTTCAAATGACACAGCCTGATTTTCAGCCATTACAATTCCTAAGGATCACTTTGCATATCCATTCCAAGGGATAGTTATTAGTTTTTTTCGTTAAGAAGCTTGGTGGCCGTGGATGATTTTCAGTGTACCTCTTCTCCTCTTCAATATTTGATGGTTAGTTTCTTGTTTAGATCCTTAACTCATGTCTCCTACATTGGTGTATAATAATTATTAATTTTAATCCCATGAGGTGCTTCCTTGATATTTAAAAAAATGTCCCTTGCTGCTGTGGAGCTATTCAGTATGATCTTGAGTGGTTTGGTATTATCATCTCTATCCTTTTGAAACTTTCCCAACCGGATGACTTTTGTGATCTGATCCTGATCTTCAACATTCATGGATCCTTCATAGCTTCCAAATTGGCAATGGAAAATTTCTTTGGATTCTCATCCAGGGACTCCTTAACTCCATAACTCCATATACAATAACGTTGCTTTTTCGGAAGAGTCCTTTTTTCCATTTTCTCAAGAGTCCGCCCACTAGTTGCAATGGCCTTTCTGAGTTTGTCTTCTAATTGATCAACCTTTTCAGCAGTTCTCGTCTGTCCTTTTTCCAACATATTTACATTTTATTTGTTGTAACAGGAAATTGCCCAATAGATGCATCAAATTTTCAAATAGAAATACAAGGTGGTGTACATAGTGGAATAGAACTTATGAAGATCATGATTTATATTAACAAACTCATTCAAAAGACCTTTACCTCACATTTTTCATACTTTGCCTCAAATCCATGGAAATCCAGTTTGTTTTCTCTTTTTTACCAGCTAGGTTTTTAACATCCTTTTATTCATTTTGGAAAAAAATCCTGTGAATAGTTTTGACCTTAGTGCTATTTACAAACGAGTGGACAGATGGATGACATTTTTTTAGAAAACAAGCGTTTTTGGTATTGGTACCACTAAACTTTTTTTTCTATTGAATTCTCAAAATTGATTTACTGCAGCATTACATAACTGTCTCTATTCTATGTACACTACTCTGTATATATACCAAAGCAAGATTTTCTCAAAAATGGCTTCTAATTTTTCTTTAAGCTTTTTCTACAGATGGTGCTAAATGCACTGAATAACACGACATAACCGTAAGTTTGATGTATTAATTGGATTTTCCAAAAATTATACAAAAATAATTTTTTTTAATATCTCTCACTTTGTTAATATTCCAAGATTCTGCCTCAGTTACTCTGCTTATTACAAAATGTTGCAATTCCAAAACATGGTGAGAGAAGAGTAATGTGCAATCCAATCCTTTCATTCAAAATTGTAGTGGGAGATTTTAACTGCACAACTTTTTATTTAACCTTGGTCTCTTGGTTCCTCCAAAAACCACTAGAAGCCTACAAATATTTTTTTTTTGAAAGTGGCCTGTTTTATAAATGACACCTTTAATAGAATAGCTTCTAAACAAGTACGGATTATTTTAATATGTCTTCATGCTTTTTTAAGAGCATTAAGAATATTGTATTAAATCACTGAATTGATATTGTTTTTTTTTCTACATTTTATACACTGGTGTATTTAACTTCTTATTATATTATTTTTATCTTATATGATTTCTTTTGTATTTTTTACTCTGTTATCGTATGAGTGATATGTATATTACGTATCAAAGGGAATATTCTGTAAATGAATAAAATTTACAATATGAGTGTTTACATAATTGTATTTAAGACTTCAAGGCCACAAGCAGTTTCTTGTGAAGGACTTTGAAAATGCTTTGGGTGAAATGAGCTGCATTTTCAGAAACACTTTTTTTTTATTATCATGTGCTTACTGAATCAGATTTTACCCTTCTATAATATTCTTACAGTCATGTTTTCACTCTACCGCTAGATATATTAGAAAAAATGTACCGCTAGAAATATCAGGAAAATGTAATAAAAATGTATTTAAGGAGTCCATAGATCGTAATTGCGATGAGTGTTGGACAAAACTGAAAAGTTAGCCCAGACTAAAAAAATAAAGAAACTAACTAGTTGGAGAAACTAGTTAGTTTTCTTAACTAGTCAGAGAAAGTCTGACCCATTTTGAATCACCATTCATTTTACTTTCAAATGAATTTTATACAAAAAAAATTGTTCCAGTTATATTTTCATGTAGGCACTCTCTGTTCATAACTCTTATATCTCGAAATTTTTGTTCAAAAAATAATTATGAATATAATTACAGAACTCTAGTACAACTGCACCTGCTGCCTCAACGAGCAATACTGGTACCAGTGCTGCACCCACCTCTGGGAACACATCGGCTGTCCCTTCACGGAAAGAACGGGAAAAGTCTGATGATTCGGATACTGAAGCAAAGTTTGAGGAAGCTCAATGTGCTACTTTAGTGGCGCAGATTAACCGTCATGTATCCCATGAGCTTTTAGGATGCTTTATCCGCACCTTCTTATTGGAGACCAATGCCACAAATGTGCGATGGCAGGCTCATTCATTAGTTCTTGCTATTTACAAGTAAGATTATTGTTTTCTTAGCTATTCATAATATTTTTAATATATATTTTACATACTTTATATTATGAATAGCTATTGTAGTATAGAATAATATTAAATATAAATATAAAAATTGAAGTTTTACATTTTTCTCGTCATTTATTCAGTTTATTTTACTATTAAACTTGTGTGTGTGTGTGTGGGTTTGTTTTTTTTTTCTTTCTTTCTTTCTTTCTTTCTTTCTTTCTTTCTTTTTTTTTTCCCTCTCCTCCAATTACTTTAATAATAATCACTTATGTTTCAAGATTGTATAAAACTTATTAATTACTTTCTGTAATATGTTTTAGAGCAGTGGTTCTCAAACTTTTTTGACCTACAGCTCCCTTTAATGGCATAGAAATTTCAGTGGTACTGTAGTTGTACCATATTTGCCTCCAAGCCAAGAAAATTATTAACATTGGAAATTAAATGTGCAAATCTTGATAATTAAATTGGATCTATATTTCATTTGTATTTCGTATGAGTCGTAGTTGTATTCGTATTTCGCATGTCTAGAGAATGCTCGACGTGCACAATTTGAAAGCCATTGTTTAAATAGAATTAGTTTTTGTGCACTAGTTGGTGCCAAATTATACCAAATGTAGGTCAGATGAATGATTGTTTTGGTGGCATCATGCACTTCATCGTTCCCATTCAAGGAGCAAGAATTGATTTAACCATTCACTTCTGCCAAATTGGTATTTGAGAGAGTACAAAAATGCATAAATATGTATACATCCTTCCAAGGTGGTACACATTCGTATCCCTTTAACTTGGAGTATAGTGTGCTCCCTGGCTTAGCTAATTGTAATTGTGATTTTAATTATATTCAAATTTTATTTTGTTAATTTTTTTAAAAAAAGTTTGTGAAGTAATTTTCCTTTAAATCAAAATTTGATTTTGATAAAATAGTTTCATGTTATTACATATGTGAATATGTTGGTGAAATGACTGCATACCTTAACCATTGCTTCATATTTGTAAGAGTGGATTGTATTGTGATTACTTTTGTTCCTCAGGAATTCTCCAAGTGCTGATCAGGAAGCTCTGTTGGATTTATTATGGAAGTTGTGGCCTCAATTACCAGCTTACGGGCGTAAAGCTGCTCAATTTGTGGATTTACTAGGATATTTCTCTCTTAAAAGTCAACAGGACAGTAAGAAGGTATGGTGTCCGGCAATGTATTAAAGCTCTGAGGCCCTTTACAGTATTAATTCACCTCTACCAACACTTCAATGTGAAAGGAAATTCTTGAATGTTGTATTCTTTGAGTCTCCAAATTTTGATTCCAAAATGATGATAAATGATGTGAAAACAAGTCTTCTACATATACTCTATTTACCTGAATACAAGGAAAGTATTTTCCTAAATATCTCGTTTGAAATATACAGGATTTTCTTATACCTGGAATTAAGTCTAGTTGAGAGGGATCAGTATTATTGTTGTTAATTAATTATTTACATTTAAATAATTTTGTTTAATTTTTAATGTATATTTTGAATCCAAACTACATTGAATTTCTTTCAAAATATATTATTGTAAATCTTCAAGAAATTGTTTCTTCATAAAAATTAGTGTAGTAACAATGAGCAAATTATTCATCTAAGCAGCAAAAAAATTTCTGCAATGTTATTTAGAGGTAAACCAGAACATTATCTCATGAATCTTCCTGTATAAAATGTTCCTTTGAGCTCTTTGAGCAATCTTTTTAAACTTTTAAGTGATTCTGTCTGCTTGTAAACAACACAGATCAATTTTTATGGCAAAGTTTTTCATCTTAGTCAGTTTTGTAATTGTTGAATTTATTTCGCTGGTATATAAAAGAAACAAAAACTGAGCTTTAAAAACAAAAATGTTTATTTTAATGATAATAATGAATTAGATGCAATTTGGATGTAAAATAAGTTAACATTTGGAATGGATTTCAAAATACTAATTATGTCTATATCTTTTGTGTGAGTGACACCCAGGTTTTTTCTCCAGTTTCCCTTGATCCCATAGCAAATGCTGAATAGCTACTTGTTTTGCTTCTGAATATAGAAAATGTAGCTTGATTACATGCATACGTTTTATTGAGATAATTTTGATAGTTGCAGGTCTTGGATGAGAGGTAAAATTTTGTTAACAGTACAATAATCAAGAGAATGTGATATTTTTCATTTCAATTCAATTACCTTTAGTGTTGACTTTCTTAGAGCCATCCGTGATGTATAAATGCAAATATTTAATTAAAGTGGATTTTGATGAAAGACTTGAAGTAACTTTAAATGACAGTGGATGCCTTCATAAATTTTCTTTTTCTTTCTTTCTTTCTTTCAGATGGGTATATATATGGAGCAGGCTGTGAGTGTTCTTAGAATGCAAAATCAACTTTTGGCTCATCATCCCAATGCTAACTTGTATGGGCACTTAGCTCAGTATGTTGAATTGGATGGATATTACCTAGAAAGTGAACCTTGTTTAGTTTGCAACAACCCAGAGGTGCCAATGTCAAGTATTAAGCTTTCTTCCATTAAGGTAATTTTTTCTTATGGTGCTTCAATTTTTAGTTCTTCAAAGACACTTCTCAAACAAACTAATAAATTGTTGACCCTGTCTTATAACTCATAATGTGTAACTAGACAATTTTTAATTATATGTATCAAAATCTTGACCTCCCTAAATATAAAATTTTTTATTTATTTGTAGATTGATTCAAAGTTCACAACTACTACTCAGATCGTCAAGTTGGTAGGTAGCCATACAATTAGCAAAATAACTCTGCGTATTGGAGATCTGAAGAGGACAAAGATGGTTCGAACCATCAATGTATACTACAACAATAGAAGTGTACAGGCAGTGGTTGAATTGAAGAACAAGCCAGGTATGTTAAGTACTTTTTAACACAATACAATGAAGTTTTCAGTATCTATACAGTGTGTGTACACAAGTCGCAAACCTGAAACGTCTGTTGAAAAAAGGGGAAGGAAAGAAAATCACAATGAAACATTATGGAGAAACGTGATGGTGTTTATTGAGAGCTGTTTATAATGTTTCAAATTCACTAACAAAACTAGTGCCCAATAAGCTGGATATTTCCAACTGCCTCTCTTTACTTTCTCAACTGCAGGACCACTGGCAGTCAAAGATCAAAGTATTGGAAACCAGTACACTTCATCTACCCCCCTCTAATCTAAACACCATCAATCTTCAATCTGTTGCCAACATGTCATTTTCTTTTGTCATGTTAGTGTCAGTGTCATGTTAGTGCAGGCATCATGCTCTTCATCAGTCATTTAGCATTCTCCAGGAATTGTCCAACATTTCAGCTTGGTGATGTCCACCCAAGTGTGAAATCGGTGTGGTCTAGTGTGTAAAGTAGTATTGAAACAAGGAAACTGGATGAAAGTCAACTTTGGACAACAAGAGTCCCAGTGTTTGGCATTATGTGTGCCAGAAAAGAGGCTGTGTCGCACACCTTAGCAAGTAGGCATCACATGTATCATCAATTCTCTGCCTATGATATTTAATGAATCACAACAGATATATTGAATGGTTCTTCACTGAGAGATAGTTTCACTGTATTTCCCTAAAGAGCTCCATGTCACATCATTTCCACTTTTAGGTATAGTGGTCTCATCTGTGAAGTTATTTGTTCATTGAGTTATTTGAGTCATTTGAAGCCGGTGAGGACCTCCTTTACAGTTTCATGCACAAGAAAGGGCCAAGAACTGAGGCTTGCAAATCCCCCACCTGTAGCTTGGTTGGTTCATCCTTGTACCATCATTTGCCTGGCATAATAAGTTTCCTTCTTTTAAATAAACTAAAACTACCAATGTGAGTTTGAGTTCCAAAGAAGTCTTGTATGTATTTAAAGTTGTCCTGTCCTCTTGTGTTAAACAATTTTATGATGTCCAGAGTCACAATGGTGCTAATCATCTCTGCTCTTCCTCTGTACCTCCATCTGTAATAGCTGTATGGGTTCATTCTTTGACCTTTCCAATGAAATCCAATAGTTACATATTTGACCAACCTTTTTGAAACTAATCTGGGTATTAGGCAGGGTAATCTTCCCTCAACAAGGGTCACAAGTTGATTGTAGATCATTTTCTCAAAAAATTATATATGAAGGAAGTATCAACAAGATGATAGGTCATTAAATACACCATTGCTTTTGGACAGTTGCACAAGTCATTATTACCAGCAACAGAGTTATAGACTATATTTGAAGTGCATTACAAACAGTGACAGTGAACCTTCTAGCTGGGTCTCAAATAGGTTTTTAAGAGATGATTTGAAAATTTCAACCAAACCTGGGACACAACACTATTTTACTTAAATGAGTCATGAAGAACATTCCTTTCTTTCATGAAATAACTTTCAAGTAAACTTATATATAGAATTGATGATTAAAATATATAGAAAATACATTTTTATTTTATATAATGCTATTGCACTTTTTCAGCCATGTGGCATAGAGCAAAAAAGGCTACTTTGGCATCTGGTCAAACAGAAGTGAAAATGGAGTTTCCTTTACCTATTGTTGCCTGCAACCTTATGATTGAATATGCTGATTTCTATGAAAACATTCAAGCTTCATCTGAAACCCTCCAGTGTCCTCGCTGTTCAGCATCGGTTCCTGCAAACCCAGGGGTCTGTGCTAATTGTGGGGAGAATGTATTTCAATGCCACAAGTGTCGGTGAGTGAACTGTGTGATTTTGTTTTGGAGAATTTTAACACTCCATCCTGATCAAGTGAATCCCATAAGTGAACAAGTATTTTTTGCTCTCATGTTCTCAATGTATTAATTTTTAACATTTTACATTTTTATTTTCAGAGCAATTAATTATGATGAAAAGGATCCCTTCCTGTGCCATGCTTGTGGTTTCTGCAAGTATGCTAAATTTGATTACACTCTCACTGGTAGACCCTGCTGTGCTGTTGATCCTATAGAAAGCGATGAAGATCGCAAGAAGACAGTGGCTACTATTAACTCTCTTCTGGAGAAAGCTGACAGGGTTTATAAGCAACTTATTGCTAACAAACCAACTCTAGAGGTGAATTAAAATTGATATTGTAAAAAGAATTAATTAGAAATCAGTTAGATAATTTCTTTTGATTTACTCAAATATTGTTATTATGTTGTGACATGGTATAGCTGGAATTGTGCATAATAGGAAGGAAATTAACCTAAATTTTATTCATCTTTAGATAAATCTTCACTTTTACTAATTTTTTTTTACAGCTATTATTGTTGAAGATAAGTGAACATCGATTGGATCGTGCGTTGGATGAAGGTATACAAGCTGGTAGTGCTGGTAGCACTCAAGTGAACAGAGCTATCCAGTTACTAGCCCAGCGTTATTGTGGAGAATGCAAAAGTTCCTTTGAAGAACTGAGCAAAATCATCCAGGTCAGTGCATTCTCTGTTAACGTAAATTTCCTGTTCAGACTAGTATTGCTCAAAGAGTATCATGGTCATCATAGGTCATTGTAAACCATTATCATCACTTTCCTACAACAGCAATATTCTTCCTAATCTAATTCCAAAACATTTAACTCAGTGGGTATCTACAGTTTTCTTAGGCAAGTGACTGATTTATTTTTGATAGTTTATAAAACAGTTGAGCATTGCTGAAGAATGTTTAGAAGCTTTTGTTTAAGAATGAAATGTGTGTTTTATTGTAATGTGTGAAAATGTGTGTTTTACAGCGTGTTTTGGCGTGCCGGCGTGAACTAGTTGCATACGATCGTAATCAGCGAGATAATGGTAGTCGTGCTATCGGATTAAATGTGCTGCCTTTATCTAGCACAATGACTGACTCTGTTTCTGGAAATACATCTTCACCTCCTGGAATCTCTTCCGTTGGCCGTTGTTTTGGATGTGCTACCTCTGCAACTGAACACTGTCTCACCCTTTTACGTGCATTGGCTTCCAATCCGGTATCTCGACAAGCTCTTTGCAGTCAAGGTCTAATTGCAGAGTTGTTGGAGAATAACCTGCGGCGTGGTACAATGCAGGTTTGAATTTTTCATTTTGTAAATTTCATTTCATTCCTGTGATTTTTTAAATAAAAAAAAACAGTTTGAAAAATGTTGATGTTAGAAGGTGAAAATGTTGGCAAGTGCAGTTGACCAGTCCCTCCAGACGAGAATCTGGAAGGGAAAAAAAGACGAATGGGGTTTTTGCATCCAGCAATTCAATTGTAATGATGATTTTGATAGTAATAGTAATAATAATAATAAGAAGAAGAAGAAGATCATAATTAAATATTGAAATAGGCACATAGTAACTATTTTCACTATAAATAATTAAAAAGGCCTTATTAGTATAGTAGAAAAGGATAAAGGAACCATAAAGTCTTTTTGGTTTAGATATTTTTAACATATAACAATTGGTTGCAGGTCCAAGAAGAAGTGCGCCAACTATTATGTCTGTTGACAAGAGATAATGCTCCTGCTACTGAAGACTTACGTCAGTTATTAATGGATCGTATTAGTATTACTTTGCGAGGCAATGTAGCAACATCAGATCTTGCTTTTGCTGTTCGCCATGAAATGGCACTTTTGGCTGCCCTAGTGCAAAAGGAAGATTCTTGTTGGGAACAGAAGTTACGTTGTGTGATGCAACTATTTCTGATTGCATGTAAAGATTCAAGGTCTCCAGTTGTGATGCAGTCTATCATTCTACCATGTCTTAAAATACTTCAGTCTCTCATAAAACCCGACCAACCAATATCCAAGAAAAATAAGGTAAGCATTATATTTTTGTTTTATTTACTTACTTAAATTCTTATGTGTCCCATTGCAGCTTATTAATATATATATACTAACTAATATAAATACTACTACTATTAATGTATAAACTAAAATCAGTTATATATGAACAGTAAAATGTAATATAAAGTAATGATAATTTCTCCTTGTTATTTTGAAAGGATAAGACAGTTGACGCCTTGGCAACAATTCGACCTACAGAAGGTATAGGTGTAGAAGTAACCAAATGGCTGCGAGGTGATCCAAAACATTCCTATAAAGCATGGCGATCACACATGCCTCCTCGAAATTCTGAGAAAGAGACCACAAAAACAATCAAAAAGGTAAGAGATTTGTTTATTCTAAATAAAAGATACACATCATGTGAACTAGAGAGGGTTTCGGCTCCCCAAAATTCAAAATCCCTTTTGCCTGTAGAAAAAGTTTGGCTTTTATGAAGAAGTTGTCGTTTCAACTCAATTGACAAACTAGGCATGTATTATACGAAGAAATGCAGCAGTGCAAAATGTCATGACTTTCGGAAGAGAGAACAATGGCTTTAGCATGGAGACTTTCATTTTATCATCTTTTGTGTGTGACAAAATCTCTTGGGAACCTTTTCAGGAGGAGGCTCGAGCACTTTACCTAATGGAGAAATATGCGCTTCGATGGCGTCAGAGCACTTGTGGTATTGTAAGTTTACATTTGTCTGATGCTGCCTGGCTGAAACAGGTGTTGTTTAATCCTAGCTCAAGGCTTGCGCGACAAGTGGCATGCAATATGTTGGAAAGTTTATGTTTGGTACCTGTACGTAAACGCGAGGTAAGTTTCCTTAGTGGTAAATTTAACGTTGATCATAATGTTGTTCTAGTGTAATATTTCCAGAATTCTTGAAATGAATTTTTTTCTTAATAAAGGTGCTTGATTTGTTGACTGGCTTCCTGGGTGAACTGGGATCTGCAGGAGAGAGTGCTGCGGAATTCTTGTCTCTGTATCAAAGTCTAGTTCAGCCTGTCCCTTGGAAACAGTACTTGGCAGTCAGAGGTGTATTATTACATTTAGCTGAATTATTGACCCGAGAGATTGAACAGCTTCACCGTTTGGAAGATACTACTCTTACATCAGATCTTGCTCAAGGTAATAATGTAGAAATTGAATGGAATTATAATGAAGTTTTAACTCGTTCACCTGAGTTAACAATGTTCAGATTGTCTGAACATTGTTAACTCTACAGTGGCCATGGTGTATTTTGAAATGTGAAGTCGCAGCAGGCTGAGAGACCACATATAGCATAAAGTTAATAATGACAAAGTAGATTAGTCAAAGGAGCCTAGGTATAAAAGGAACTTGCATAGAAACAGCTTGGGAATGTTTAAAATATTTTAATGAAAAATTAATAAAATTGAAAACCAATTTTGTAATTTCTTTGTGTGGAGAAATATTTCAGTTTCCATCAGAATTTCTTATTTTTAAACAAAATTATCAATTTCAAACATTTTTCAACAAATCTTAACAAGATTACTAAAATTATTCTAAAACTATATCTATAAATTTACACATTTCATTCATTTATGGCACTAGGCAGGCACAGGATGTGAGGTTAAAATGGGAACCTCACAGTAATTGGCAGAGCCCTCCACACCACGAACACAGGTAACCATGCTCCATGCTCCGAGACTGACCACATTTACCATGCTCTGAGACTGACGAGATCAAAGCTTTGATTCATTTTATCATATAGAAAAGTGACTAGTCAAGGTTATGAAGACAGGTGATTTTAATTAAGGAAAGTAAATTTTGATGGGGATGTGTCTATAATGTGTTAGAGATATATTATTTAATTATATATTTACAAATATTTAGTCCACTACATGTTTGCAATATATCATTCAGATACAATAAAATTATCAACATAATAAATCTTATATTGTTTAATTTTAGTTCACTTTTAATAAAATGTTCAAACATATAATTAGTAGTGCTGGAGAATTAAATGATGTAATGAGTACTATATGTAATCAGTACTACACTAGCATTGCTAATAGTACCAAAAATTAAACAAATGTAACAATTAAAAATACAATAATAGTAGTTTCATCAGCAAATTAAAAAGGAGCAAATCTTCACATTTTAATAGCATTTTATTTTGTTATAACAATTTTGTTTATAACAATTTGTTTGTACTTATTTTCATATATTGGCATTAGAATTAAATTAAATTTCATTCAGTTATTTCATGTATATATTATGTTTAGGTTATGCACTAAAGATGCTGACGGAATTGCTATCATCCTTCTTGGAGCAAGACAGCATCAAGCAACAATATAAAGGGCGCCTGGTAGGAGCTGTGCTTAATGGTTATTTATCCTTACGTCGCCTAGTTGTGCAGAGGACAAGACTTATCGATGAAACACAGGAGAAATTACTGGAATTATTAGAGGAAATGACAACAGGTACTGAATGAGGTCAAATCTGAATCGCATGAATTAAACCTCTCTAGGGCCTAGTGGGAACTGAAAGGAACACTTGTCTTATTTTGTTCTTCGTCTCGCTACATCGTTCTGACACAGAGCGTTGCCCTCAGCGTATTTATGCTTTCTGCAAAGCTTTGCATTAGGGTGCTGCTCCCCCCCACCCCTTGGAGTGGCAATGGTAGTGGCCGGTGGCTCTTCTCACGTGACAACCTGTGAGCAGTCAGTAGCACAGGTCGTTTACACTGTCACCCCAGTGTCGTTCGTTGTTCAGGCAAGGTGACCCAAGCAGAAATTGCATTAAATGGGCATTGTCATGCAACTGATATTTGTGACTGGCAATTATTATTATTATTATTATTATTGTTATTATTATTATTATTATAATTATTATTATTATTGACTGTCCTAATTTTCAACTGTGATAATTTTGTTATTCTGTTGCCAGTCACAATATTAATGGTCTTGAATTTTTTGTTGTCTTGACTAATTTGCCATGGAGTCAAATACTGAAGTTCATAGAAGCTTCCCCTTATATCTACATATCTTTCGATGATGAGCTAAACTTTTTCAAAAAATGTAATACAAAAATCAAAAGCTGATACATCTGCACAAATATGTACATGAAATTCCTCGACCTGCTAAAACCAAAACTTTATAAAAGTGATATAACTCATGTTATTGTTTTAAAAGTAAATTAAATTAATATTTTGATTGCTTCAGGCACTGAAGAAGAAACAAAGGCTTTTATGGCTATTTGCATAGAAACTGTTCAGAAATACAGCCCTCAGGATGTGCGGACTCCTGTATTTATTTTTGAACGTTTGTGCTCAATTATTTATCCCGAGGAAAATGACATCGGTGAATTTTTCCTTACCCTTGAGAAAGATCCACAACAAGAAGATTTCTTACAGGTTAGTACTTTGGGATCCTTCTTGCATCACTAATTTCTTTCACAGAAAAATTAGTTGTGAAATAAATGGTTCGAATACAAGTGTTTCTTTGTGGAATGTGGTGTTTTCAGAAAGCGCAATCATGTGTATTAAAACATATTGTATTTACTAATATTTACTTAGGGATAGAGATCTTTCAAGTCATGTTTGTAGATTTGTTACTGCAGAAAGTTCATATTTTATTTTATATTTTTATTGTATTTCAAAAGAACTTCAAACAATTTAATTAAATCCCAACTTATAAATCGAGCTTTAGTTATTGTGGATCTGAAAAGCTTTAGGATTTGGGAGATAATATGTAAGATAAGAGCTTAATTGGTTTAATATATTTTGAAGATATCTAGACTTCAATTCCAAGTCAGCTAGATTGGGCAGATTTTCATCTGGGTTTCCCCTTGCCACTTCCAGATGAATGCTGTCTGGTATCTTTCAAACCTTTGCCATTATTTCCTGCTTCCTCTTAATCCCAAACTTTCTTCAGTCCTCCGCCATTGAACCAGGCTAGTCAACCAGTACATGTCTCCCAAGTTGCAATTGTAAGAAGGTTAGTTCAAATCTTTAATCTAAGAAAGTGAAAGATAATAGGAAGGACCGCCCAGTGGCCTATTTACAAGAAATAAGATTAATGTATGAACGGGAAAATCTATTAACCATTGTGTACCGTAGCAAGTAATTGAAAACTTTTTTTCTACCTCAGGGTAGGATGCTGGGAAATCCATACAGCAGTGCTGAGCCAGGTCTCGGACCTTTAATGCGTAATGTGAAGAACAAAATCTGTCAGGATTGTGAATTAGTTGCTCTACTGGAAGATGACAATGGCATGGAGTTGCTTGTTAACAACAAAATTATCAGCCTTGACTTACCAGTGCGGGAGGTAAGTTTTAAAGAAATATTGTTCAATTATTGATTATTACTTTCTTAATGTCATTAGCATACCTTTGGTTCTACCTTAGATGAATATCTTTGATTTAAGATTTAAGTTACGTTGTTATTCCATTTATATCTCCTTTTAAATATGATTCATTTGTATACATTTCCTCCTACTTATATTTTTTCTACTGCTTTTATAGAGGTCCTTTTTTTAATAATAATAATAATAATAATAATAATAATATAAAATAGTGGTGCTTCAAAAGCATATACTTTCTTGTGTTATTGGTAATGGTTATGTAATATTATAATATTGCAACTTCTGTATAGTCTGTATAACAATTTATTGATTCAATTCTCATTCACTTTGCTTAAATGTAGTAAATCTAGCTATAAAATGGAAATTAGCCTGAAAGGTTCCTCGCATTCCTTACTTATGTAGTTCTGCAATGCTGATGTTCATGACATATCATGAATTCTTTCATCCAGAGATGAAGCGAAGATGTCAGGGTTACTGCTCTGACCTGTGAATCAACTAAATCTTTTTACTTTCTCACCCTTACTTTGTAAGAAAAAAAAAGAAGTATAGTAATCATGCACTGGTAAACAGTGCTTTTCCTATTTTTTTTGCTTTTTTTATTTCTGTCTCAAGATCTTCTATATTCAGTTGGATGTCTAGTTCATCGTTGTCAGTAATGTGACTTGTTCCTAGTAGCACTTCATTAGATCTGAGAGTTGGATTGTTCCACAGGGTAGAGTAGTGTTTTATCCAGTTTTCTTGTGGTATACCATCTAATCTGATTTTATCTTTAACATTCATGTGCAGCAGTTTCAAAACGTTCAAAGTGAGATTTCTCAGTTGAATACACAAGTGAGAAGACGGAAGAAAATTTGTTAAAAGTACAGAAAGAGATGTCTCAGGCACTCAACAAATGAGAGTGAACGTTTTGAAACTGCTGCACATTTTTCCAAATCTTGTCCTTGGTTTTCTTACTAGTCCCATTCTGTAATTGGATTATTACAGTCTCTATATAAGCCATACTTCATTCTTCCTTTTTCTGTTTGTTCTGGGGTCTGTTCATGTCATGTCTCCTTTATTTCTTCTGTAATCATGTGCTTCATTCTGATTGCAGTTTTGTTAGTATCATATGTATATTCATCATTTCTTTTCGTAACTATTATTATTATTATTATTATTATTATTATTATTATTATTATTATTAATATTATTAGCGTATTGGCCATTGCTGGCCAAGTTAAGTTGCCTTCTCTTCCGGGGCCCTTGTATTCCATCGTGGGGAAAGATTAATGTGTCATTATGGGGAATAGCTTTTCGACTGTATCCCTTGGTAAGACAAAATTGTTATGCCTTAAATTATGAATTGAGAAGATGGGTTGATGATGAGAGGTGAAGGGTTGATCACAAATATGACTATGTCTATGTAGGACTCGATCCTGCAGCCTTCTCGGTGCAGTCAACAGCTGCCACAACCGTCTGCACCTTTTGGCTGGCTATTATTATTATTATATTAATCATTATTATTATTATTATTATTATTATTATTATTATTATTATTATTATTATTATTATTATTATTAAAGAACAAGAAACCACTTTCTTGGTATGAAGGGTCCACAAAATGTGTATCTCAATCAATAAATTGGCATTTTTTAATGCAGCATTGCACTTTCTCTATACTGTATATCCAAGAAAGTTAAGAGGAATTACTTGTGCAATGTGAACTTTTGTACAAATATCGACCAATTTTGTAACTAAGAGGTGTAAATTATTTTTTGCAGAATAAATTATGGTAATATTTGTTACTTTTCTAGTATTCTCTCCTATTGCTCTCTCGTTTTCACATTTTCTTTTCTTCAGAATAATTATTTTGGGGCAATGTTATTCTGATCTTGTTATTCCTCCATCTCTTTTTCATAGGTGTACAAGAAGGTGTGGGTTGCAGAGGGTGGAGAAGGTGATGCAATGAGAGTGGTTTATCGTATGAGAGGACTTCTAGGAGATGCAACTGAAGAATTTGTTGAGACTCTAGATGCTAAAAGTGAACAGGAAGTGAATAATGAAGAAGTTTACAAAATGGCTAATGTAATGGCAGATTGTGGAGGATTACAGGTATTATGATGATGCCTTCAGTTTTCGTAAGCCTAATTTGAATTTTCTGTGAACTTTTCCAGACTTTTCCAGATTCAAATCCCAGTAGTCAAATATTGCTGTAGAAATCAATTTATGTTTCATATATAATGACTAATGTTTTGGGGAATATTAAATTTATGTTTACAGGTAATGCTAGATCGCCTAGCTGCCATTCAGGACACAACTCGAGGACGGCCCCTGTTGCAAGTTCTTCTTAAGCTGTTCCGTCTGTGTGTGAAAGTTCGTCGTAATCAAGAGGTTTTGACCCAACCTGAACTCAGTGCTATATCTGTTTTTCTGGGCATCTTGCAGTTGTGTTTGGCTGGTGATACAGATTCTAGCCAAAGCAGTGTCACCGAGCAGCTTCTTGATGTGAGCACATCTGCTTAGTAGTTAACAGCTTTTAATTTATTTTCATTTCAATAATCAGGCCTGATAATATTCACACTTGATAATACATTTAATTAGAAAATGGTGACAGGACCTTTGAGAGTAAGGCAAGAAAACAGCACCAGGCTGTTCCGAATTCTGATTCATTATTGTTAGCTACATTTCTCAGGCACAGTGTTCCACTTCATTAGGCTCTAAAAGGATACATATGACATTCGCAAATTTAAATATATTTCAAAATATTTTGTTTCACCTACATAAATGTAAACTTTGTTAATCCTAGTACAATCCTTTTGTTCACTTAAAAGGAATTGTATTTTGTTATTATTGTAAAGCATTGAAGGGAATGTTCTTAGGTTATCTCAGAAGTCAGATGAACGCAAATTCAACATGCAAAACCTTCAAGGGGACCTCAAATGTTGGAGAACAGCACAGACTTGAGAGAAGGAACAAAAAGAAAGAAACTGATATATGAGAAGATAGTAGTGACAAAAATCATGTTTAAGATTATTTTAAAGAACAAATAAATAATAATAGCTTCTAATTAATGCTAAGTTTTGACTTTCTCATCAACAATAGAATTTTTTAGTCATTTGACTATTTGCAATTTTGCAATTGTGTTCAGAGTTGAATTCACATAAATATGGTATTTTAAATTTGTGAACAAGTCATATGTTCCCTTTTAGTGCGTGATGAAATGGATTGTTGTGCCCACAAAATGTAGCCAACAATAATAATTATACAACAATTGTGAGTAGCCTGGTGTCTACTTCTTGACTTGCTCTCCAAAATTATTAACTTCATTTTTGAATATAAAGAAAGGGCTTAGAGGAGAAGTCCACATCAAATGTATTCAATGTTATACTGACTAAAAATTAAAAAGGAAGTAATGAATATGAGAGATAGATATTGATTGATAGATATTAATGAGTATAGATCATTCAAACCTCATCATAACCATGTCATTTTTGTACACTTATCTGTTTAATTATTTTCACAAAATATTGTGATTTAAATAAACTTGATTTAAGATATTACAAATTGTTACAAGTAAAAACTATTTTGAAATGTTCATAATTTGAATTTAAGTAAATGTTTTTCAATTGCAGATTATGGAAACAGTGTTGTCAAAAGCAGCATCTCAACCTCTGCAGGCATTTTTGCGTTTCTCTCAGACTTTTGGTGGCACAGAACATATAGATGCTTTATTACGTTGTACCACTGCTCCTGGTGTACGAACAAATGCATCTGTACTAGTTCACCTAACACGAGTTTTGGCTGCTCTGACTTACGGCAATGAAGAGAAAATGGCTCAACTTTGTGATCACTTCAAGAATGTTGTTGATTTTAACCAGTTTGACTTTGATCATACTCCAGAGGATGAGCAGAAAGTAAGAAATTTTAAACGAACTTTTATATGCAGTGAAACTACTTTATGCTGACCATCTAAAATGCACATAAGTTGTTGTCTTAAGAGGTAGTTGTCATGAAGGGGTTTCACTTATCAAGTGTGCATTCTAGACATGCACAACGTATTTATGAGCTGATAATAAAAACTTTAAATAGTATGCAAATAACACGCAATTTATTGACAAACATAAAAAGCTATTGTACATAACAGACTCTTATATTATTCTTTATTTGTCTTAAGCATGAAATTGGATATAGTTGTCAGTTTGAATTTCTTCACGTGTTCAGCCACAATAATATCTTCATATTCTTTTTCAATCTCACTAAACAAATTTATTAACTTTTCCTATTTCAATTCATTTGCCACTAACCTATGCCTTCACTTCGTAGTTGTCAACCGGGCTAACTTCCCAAACCATGACATAATAAGTTTCATTATCATTCTTACAGTCAACCCGCTCATCTGATTATTTCAGGTTTCACTTCATTCCAAGCACTTTTCACCCAGCCCACAGCAACTGAAACTATGGTAGATTTGCTAATTCTTGAACTGTTGTGGCTTCACCAGTCTAGCAATTAGTTATCTGAAAAGTTTATCGTGTACAAGATTTTGAACTTATGAGTTGTTCATCTTCATTTTTGTATCTTTATTTCTTAACAAATATTCATTTTTCTTCTCTGGAGATGAGTTACAATTTTATTAGCAATGCAGAAAAATCAAATTTACAGATTGTTTATAGATGGCGATGTAAATAAATTTTCTATAACTCGGGAACGAAAAAGTTTAGTTTTTCAAATGTTGCTGATCTTGCGTTTTTCTAAATTTTATTATTATGATTATTATTGTTGTTGTTGTTGGAGCCTCCACCATTGTTTGTAAATTATTTCTTTGGAGCGAAAATCTGAAGTAAAATCATGATGTGTTTCTGTAGCTTTTAAAAAAGAAAGGGGGCAGAAAATAATTTACAGTGATTGGATTAAACCATAGGGAGTAGTTGTAATGTAGAGTGAGAATTTAGCACAGGCAAAGTACAAGTTTTTTCAGATGAGTCTAGCAATAGTGCTTTATGTAAGGAACATGGTTAAAGAAAGTGGAATTTGCACAATCTAAGTGGTTAAATAAGGACCAACATTGTTTTTATCCCCTATCTGTGATGAACACGGAACGGTGACATTGTGGATTCAATTTATATTTTTATTACATGTTAATCTACATTGTACTTAAAAATGCTAAAGGGCAAAACCCCTGTGCGTGTAAATTTGCAGAAGAATTCCAACCCTTTTCTACGGATGAAAGTGCTTTTCTTGCCTTGTGTGTTAAAAAATGTGGCATGTACTCAATAGTTTCAAATATTGCTACATATTAACATTGACTTATCAAATACAAATTTCCAAGATGAATACCAAAACAGATGTTATTGACTGAATCTCATGCTCAATAAAGTTCAGAAATCTCAGGTTTCAATTCATTTGAGTCATATAGAACCATGAGTTTGTGGGAAAATACTCATATGAAAGAATTTCACATGGATCTCTAAAAAGAACTATGCCTTTGATTTGTATATAAAATATATAAATTTCATTGGCTTGAAAATTGGTGATGGTCCCATCTGGGTATCAAATGATGATACAACTGATGTGTATGGAACATTGTAATAAGTTACTGAAAGGTTAGAAGTCTAGTTTGCTAACTTGTGAAGTGAAACCAAATGCAAAACCATTGCAACCATTGCCAAACTGTTAAATGAAGCAATGGGACAATTGCGGTCTGATAGTTGTAATTTCTTCCTTCTGGTGACTGATGCAGCACCAATCACATCCAAGGCAGCAGACTTCTGCAGAAGTTGAATCCAAAATTATTATATATAACCTGTCTTGTGCATGTAACAGAATAGACTCAGTAGGTGACCTAGGGAAGAAAAAAAAAATGTCCTCATACCTGGATAAACCCAGGATTTGAAACAATGTGCTATTAGTCAGTACTGTGTGTGGCAATTCTGTCACAGTGGTTATTGACTACTCATCAGAAGAGCGGTGTGTGTTTAAAAAATGCCCCAGTTACTTTTTTGGTGTGGAACAATATTTACGTAGTACAAGGCCCTGTTACGAGATAATAGGAGAAGGTTTTTTTGGGGAATTTGATACAACTATTTCTTTCTTATTGATACAAAGATTGTTTGAAATAATAGGAATATGTGAAGTGTTGTGTTTAATTTTTGTCTTTATGTTTCCAGAACAATACAATAAGAGGAAAGTATATTAATGAAACAATTGATATAATGATAAATGTTAAATATTTCTTGCTTTTTAATATGTCTCAGTATATAATACAAGTATATTTACACATTTTCCTCATTTTTATTACCTAATTATCTGGGCTGTATTTATAACCATTTAATTAGAATTATTTGTCTAATTCTCACATAACATTATTTAATTATTCGATATTAAATTTGGATCAGAATATACACTCAAATAGTACTTGTTTTTCCAGGAGGTACTTTCCCTGGATTAGAACTCATTATTTTATTGAATATTCATTTGAAAAATGTTTCTTCAGTAAAGATTGACTAATTAAAACTAGGACAGTCAGTAATTTAAAGCATGATACGCAATAGCAGACATAAACTGAGCCACTTCTCTACACACAACGGTTTTGCCTTCCATTTACTCGCAGAGAGAAAAACTTTGTTCAATAAGATTCAAGAAAAAGAACAACTGAACAAAAAGAACAACACAATAGAAAACAATTTAATTTTTTATACATTCTATGTGGATTTATTCATCAGTTTTTATGCTTAACGTTCAAACCCTAATGGTCACTCTTGTTTGTTTATTGAGTGGACACATTGTATTCATATTTGTTTGTCTTTTTTGTTGTTTTTGTAGTTGGAATTACTGTGTGTATTGACATCAGGCATAGAACGAAATGCTATTGGAAACACACTCAAAGATCACATTATTTCCCTAGGAATAGTACAACAAGCATTGGAATACATCACTGTAAGTAGCAACACTTTTATTGGCACTCTTTTTTGGTTGAATGAGCATAGAACATGTTGAACTTGTGCTTAATGAGAGTACACAGAGCACATTGAAAGGTGTTTGCACAAAATTATTGTTTCCTTAATTCCTCACCCTCACCCTCACCCTCACCCTTTCTTACTTCCCCCTCCCTCTCTCTTCTCTTCTCTTTTCTTTTCTCTCTCCTCTCCTTTTAGTTTTTGAATACCATTATTAACGATAAAAATTACTTAACTTAAAGTGTATTTGTTAGCTCTAAGTTAAATCTATTTCCTCTCATAAGAGTATTATCTACATTATACAATCATCCTGCCACCAACAATGACAACAATTTTAAGAATTTCCAACCTCCTTGTTGCCATTTTGCAAATCGACAGTGCAAATGAAGTGCAGGAAATTTTTTTGCAGTTTTCGAAAATACAGTGTGAAATACAGATTACAGTCGAAAATACAGATTATTGAACCAACACACATGTCCCTACTGTACTTTACTGCATACAAGGAAAAAATTTAAAGAAAAATTTTGGACACTCTTGCGAAAATAATTGTTTAAATTGTTTCAAAATTGCCTGTTTTACACAAAAACTAACTTGTATTTTTTTTTTTTTTTTATTGAACATGACCTTCTTGAAGATCTGTTTTTGTTGCACAGATTCATTAAGGGAAAAAATGTCTAATTTCATTATTGTAGTTGTAGGAAGATGAAAAAAAGTAAACTTTTGTGATTTTTCAAAATTCAGTTAGTACAACAAAAATGTGACCTACTCCATCTCTTAATATGATTTTTTTGAGAAAAAAATTGGAGCCATTTTTGAGAACATTTTGAAACTGTTGATGCTTCATGTAAAGTACCCTTAAAAATTAAAATGTCTATTTCAAATTCAAGTGGCCATGGCATCTGTGAGATCAGTCAGGGAATATGTATTTTGGTGAAAATCCTGCTTTTGGTTTAGCCGTTAGCATTGTTCACAGACAAATAGAAGTTTTGCTGCCAATCATTTTTTTGGTATCAAGGGCAATCAACTGTGGATTCTGATTACACCATGTGTTAAAGGAAATAATTTATTACCTCAGAAACAGAGTTTTTCCACACTTTTGTTATTAGGGACTAACAGTCAGAGTTTTTCTGTTGAAAATCAGTTGTTTTCCTGCAGCATTTCAATACTTCTCTATACTGCATAAGCAGTAGGTAGAAAGGGAAAAAAAGTCTGATTTTATACAAATCCAAAAGTCTGTATTTCTTTTACTGGTAGTGCAACTTTGAAAATACAACGATGCCTAGGCATATCATAATAAATTGGAAGTTGAAAGTTCATAAGGTTATTTCTAAATTATCACTGTTAAGTTAGCATGTCCATGAAATCACCCTCCTTTAAGTAGACACTTCGTGATTGTCATGTTTTACACCCTTCAAAGATGCTTAAATAAAGTCACAACCTTTTAGAGCAGTCCTGTCTTCTTCAAATTTATTAGATGAAGCTGTGTCTACATTCGTTACAATTCAATTAAGTTGTGAGAAGTTGAGTTTCATGCAATACACATAAGTACAGCTGATAGACTCACAAAACAATATAATATTAATTATGTTGTACAATCTATTTTTCATGTAGACTATTTTCTACATAGAAAAAGCGTAATAACTTACGTTACCTTGAATTGTGGCTTTTTTAGAAATCTCTTTTACTGGTAGCCACTGAAAACCAGTGTGCATTGCTAATGTACCATCAAAAGCTCAAACAAAATTTCCTATACGAAAGAAAAATCTATCCCTGGTTAATACTACCTGTGATTTGTTGTACCTCAATGCTCTATCTTCAATTTTACCATAACCAGAACAATTTTCTTAACGTTTAAAAAAATAAGACAGCTCCTGAATTTTAGAGGATGAAAATTGGAAAAAATTATTTTTCTTATATTTGGGTAAATCTATTGATTTATTTTGATAAATCTTATTTATTTACTTTGATTTATATGAAAGTGCTCCTATTTTAATTTTTACTATAGTATATCCAAGGTTTAATTTGTAATGTAGGGCCTTCTGAACTTTTCCAGCAAAATAACATTCCATTTTAATATTTCCTGTTGTAAATATTAACATATTTTTTTCATGAAATTAATGTTATTTTCACAATAAAATAAGAAACCTTAATTTATTTTTGTTGAAAGGAGCAGATATGATTGGTGGTTACCCAGCTACTTATGTCTCTTCTCTGATTAAGCATAGCAGTGAGTCTGGAAGTTACGCTTTCTGATTGAAGAATATGCTTGTTCAACTAAATGCTTTTTTCATTGTATAGTGTTTTTGTTATTAACTTTGTTGATTTTAAAATACTAGTTGTGATGACAGTGACATCAGTTTTGCCATAAGAGACCTTACTACAAATTTAACCTCAGACTTGCCATAGATATCAATTTGTATTTTGTTACGTCTTCCCTGGTGTGGAAATCCTTCCTTGCAATTATTTTCCAATTCTAGATCCTGTTTATTTCACGTTTTCCTCTCCATGGTTTCTTCTTTTTCAAAAATTTTGAAAGTAAATATGTGTTTCAGATGCACGCGCCATCAGTGAAACCCACTCTGTTACGAACTGACAGTGATGATTGGAAGGAATTCATCTCAAAGCCTTCCCTTAAATATATTCTTCGTTTTTTGACTGGCCTTGCCACTGAACATGAGGCAACACAGGTGAGAAATTAATTTTTTGTCTTTCTTAATGGAAAAGTGGTATGAATAAAAATTAAATTCATATAAAATCAGCTCAGTTGTATAAGGTATTAAAAGAGAAAAACCTGGAAGGAAAAGTTAAATTCTGTGTATTGAATAATAATCTTAGTAATGATTCCAAGATAATTGGTTCCAAATGTATGTTGCTTTGCAGATGGCTGTCTCAGCTGACTGCATTCCAATTATTCATAGACTAGAACAGGTCTCATCTGATGAACATGTAGGTTCTTTGGCAGAAAATCTCCTTGAGGCACTTCGTGCCCATCCACATGTAGCAAGTCGTATTGAAGAGGTACGAGAACAAACACGTGCTGAAAAGAAGAGGTTGGCAATGGCTATGCGAGAGAAGCAATTGGGAGCTCTTGGTATGCGAACAAATGAGAAAGGCCAGGTGAGTTCTTATGTTTGGTTTTGTGAAGTGAATTATTAGAAAATATGTTTTAAATATGTTTTAAACAAAATGGATGAAAAACAAGTTTTGGAGAAGATATTATATATGTATTCAAATACATCTTTAATCTTCATATAATGTGTATTATTTGAATAGCATCAGGGTATTTTCCTTCTTAAAACACAATATTGAGTACAGATCAACAGTTTCTTCACAAATTCATGTAATGAGAATAAATGCACTTGTGTAGACATTTTTTTATGGAAATATCATGGAAGGCCTGGGAAATATTTATTTCTAGAAATACACCCAAAATATCGTAAATTTTACTTAGGATATTACACTAAATTTTGCAATAATCTACAAGAACATTTCAAAGAGCGCTCAAATTTTGTCACTGAAAACCCCAACTGGGCACTGTAGAACACGTACAAAGCATAGGAGATAAAACTTAAAAACATTTGTTGTGAAAATGCAATATTAGCCACTTCTGGTGGTGTATAAACAATATTAACATTTTCTTTTTCCAAATTAAATGAGATTCTTACAGAATTGCAGTAAGTTCTACTGTCAAAGCTTTCACATGATCTGAATTCTAACAAAAGCGAAAATTGTTAGTTATATTTCAAAACATAAAAATAATCAAAAAGTAAACTTTACTTACTTCTAAAAAGATACGTACTATGGCTCACAACTATTCCACAATGTCATAAATAATGTGCAAGGGAAAAAGCGAACTTATTTGGCATGAAAATAGCAAAATTTATGAGAGAAGTACGGAAATAGTAATATTATGCGTCTTCTACGAGAGCGCCCTATGATGACTACACTTAAGTAAAATAATTATTTGAAATTTTGGAAAAGGAGCTCATAGGTAATTGGAAATATGTGATGTTATTCAGTTGATAACTTAACTCTAAATAATTCCTCAGAATAAGCCTGTATGGTAAAAGAAAATTAAATATGCATTTTCGCAAGGGTGGTTGCAAGTGTTGAAAGTGTTAATGATATCTGTTCTTCAAAGTTATATCTTTTATTAAGGTCGTGCACAATTTTTGAAAATCTGTGAGGTTTTCACCCTATTTTGAGTTATATGTGGGCGATACTAAATAAAAAAAATTTTCTTAAAAATGGTTCCAAGTGTTAAATTTGGTGTCTATCCAACTTGAACCTTTCTGGGATATCGGGATGTCATCTCTCGAAAGAAACAATCACTTAGTTGGATCAAAGAAAAGAACGTAAGTTATTTAATCAGCAAAAGTGCAAGGGTATCGCGCACACATGCCAAGACAGCACAGTCCATGGCCTTGCCTGTCTGCCAACTGGGCCGACTCCTGGCCGACTCACACTTGCTATCTGCCCAACTGCCGCTCAGCGCACACTCCCCTCTCACGTCCCCTTCCCTCTCTCTTTCACGAGCGCTATCACTCCCCCTCCCTGTGTTCAACTATGTTAACTAATTACGTGGCGCGATAATTTGAAATAGAAAATATACAATGCAAGATTTTCTCTTCAAACTTTTTGTACTAATAGTTCTAACTGAACTGAATAACATGACATGATTGCCATTTTGATGTATTCTTTCAATTTTTCAAGAATTATACTTATGCTACTTTTTTCTTATATCAGCATCCAAATACAGAAATAATCTTTCACAATAAAATGAAAGAGATTATTTGATGTTCAGTGTATTTGTTTTCAACTCAACACTTAGCAATGTCAGCATGGTTACCCTCACATAGTACAGTGCCTGTAGCGCACAGATCAGAAGTGGGCCATATAAAGTTGGATTCTACTATGCAGTAATTTTCTCTTTTAGAGAATTATTTATAAAGTGCAGAATTTCCCCATGGGTTCAACTTATATTACGTAGGTCTCACTAATGTATTACACAGCAAGAGGAGTAATTCCAGATATTTGGTTACAACTTTGATTTTTTTTTTTTTTTTTTTTTTTTTTTTTTTTTTTTTTGTAAGGAAACCCTACAGATTTCTTCTTTTATGAAAACAAGAGTGAAGAGTTGTCTGTATACATGTGCATATTACCCTATCTTACTAACTTTCTCTTCCTCTTTCTTATTTAACTATACATATCTCCAAGTGGTTTACGTCTGGCAATGGTTCTTGGTTCTTCTTTTCCAGCCTTCCCTGTCCACTGTCAAATTTCTTGTCGCCATTGCAGTGTTCCCTGTTTCCATGGGGTTGATGGTCTGCCCTGCCGTCTTCTGTACGGTGGTATCCATTCCTGTATTTGTTTGGGCTACCTCGATTCTGGCATTCTCAGCAAATATCTGTACCATCGAAGCTGTTTTTGTTCTACATTATCTATTGTATCCTTTTGTATTTCCATTTTCTCCTTCTTCATTACATGTGTGGTGTAATCGAGATATTCTGCAATTTTGTCTCGAAAAGTCTGTTTGAATCATCAATAATCTCTTTTTGTTTTTTGAGTTCCCACATTTCTGAACCATATGTGACAGTACTTTCTATTATGGTATTTATTTTTCTTTGTTTTCTTTGATAACTGGGAATTCCACAGAATTGGATTTAGCATATTTGATTCATTTCCCTTGGTTCATCTTATTAGTATCGTTATTTCTTGTGCCCTCTTTTGAAACTGTCTTATAGGAGAAAGTGGGTGCCCGAACACTAAGGGAAGGAAAACCCTGAAACAAAACCATGGTGAAGCGAACCTCTCTAAGAGAGAAACCCTCCCTAAAAATCCTGACCTGCCAGGTTGGAGGTTGAGCTATAGGCCAACAACTCGTTCCCGTAAAAATCATAAACTTGTTAAAAACTCTAAGCAGTCTTTAAACAGACTCAATCGGAGACGACATAAGCAATGAAACCGGACCATGCAAATGGCAACATGGAACTTACACGGTATTAGCCAAAAGTATGAAGACGTATTCAGTCAGTGAGAAAAATTAAATGCAGATATTTGTTCACTAACTGAAACTAAGAAGAATTGAAGATTATAGCAAATATATCCATATTTATAGTGGTGTAAACAAAGACAACAGGGCTAAGTGTGAAGTATGAATATCAATCCACAAAAAAATGAGAAAGAACAGTTTCTTATACAAATAAATTTTTCTAAAATATGATAGGGCAACATCATTCTCTCACACATTTACACACACGCACACGCGCACATGCACACGCACACGCACACAAAGAATATATCATCAGCATGTTTTGGATCTGTCAAAGAAGTGAAGAATGAAATTTCACATATTGAATTTGTTCCATCCTCTATTTCGAAGTATTGTAACAAAAACAATGCTATCTTGTAATATTGTGTTAGATGTGTAATCTAATACATCACAATGTTTACATGTGATGTTTTGGATTTTGGGATTAAAAAATAATTATTTTCTGCTTCTTATTTATCAGGTTACGGCTAAAAGCACACTGCTGATGGAGGATCTTGGTGAAGAAACAGGGTTGGTGTGTGTGATTTGCCGTGAAGGTTACAAGTTTCAACCATCAAAAGTTTTGGGCATTTACACTTTTACAAAGCGTTGCAATGTGGAAGAATTTGAAACTAAACCTCGTAAAACAGTTGGCTATAGCACTGTCACTCACTTCAATGTTGTACATGTGGATTGTCATATGGCAGCAGTTAGGTATGTTCCAAATTTCAGAGCCATGTTTAATAGTTCAAAAAGCATGGATAGTAAAAAGATAAAGTCTTACATCTGTTATTAAAATGTCTTCTAGTGGAAGTCCTCTTTTGTGAAATTGTGTTAATAATTGATTGCATGATTTTATCATACATCTGTGGTCAATTTCTTAAATTGTTAACTTACTTAGAGTCAATTGCTATCATAATTTTCTCATTCTTGTTATGCATTTTTCGTATTTAATACAATTGTCGGTTCTGTCCTTTTTCTAATGTATTTCTGCATCTAATGTGTTGCTGCATTTTTAAAATATTGAAATATACTATTGCAGACTAGCTCGTGCTCGTGATGAATGGGAATCAGCAGCGTTGCAGAATGCAAATACAAAATGTAATGGTTTGTTACCCTTATGGGGTCCTCAGGTCCCTGAATCAGCTTTTGCCAGCTGCCTTGCTCGTCACAATACATATCTTCAGGAATGTACTGGTCACAGGTGAGAATCACTTGCTCTTAATACCTTACTCATATTATACCCTACTCACATTAATGTGTTTATTTAACATGTTAATAGTGAGGAGTCCATTTACAGTTCATGAGTGGTGGTAAATTCTCATAAATATATTTGAATATTGATAATATGTAGCTGATGGTACAGTTGGGCATTGCTTTAAGACAGTTTTATACTATTATATTTGAATGAAAGATTTTTTTTCTAATCTAAAGAGATTGTCAGGAAGTCCTATGTTTCTATTAACAGTATCCTTGAACCAAGTAGACTTTTTACTTAAGGAAAGTTGATCAACTTTTGAGATAGAAAATCAGAAGTGTGAGAAGGTACACCTTAAAAAAATTATGAAATAAACTAGACTTAAATTCGTCATTTCATCTCTTGACGTAAATATTTCTCTTTATTTCAATGCTTTGGCATGAGAGTGCTTTTTACCAATATTGCAAAACTTGGGGTGAACTAAAATAGATTAGCTTGGTCACACAAAGAAATCCTGATAAGAGGAACTTTTTTTCTGCTGACTACAAAATTTCATCAAACTATGTAGAATATTAAAATTGAGTTGATTTTAAAATAACGATCAGAGTAAAATTTATAAATTAAATGTCTGGAAATTTAAGATGATGTTAAATCATGTTTATATCTTGTTGATTGAACCATTGGATATAAACTGTAGACTAGTGGGAAAATTGTATCAGATATTTGAAATGTTTTAATATTTAATCCTTTGGTTGCAAAGCAGTTCGATAAAGGCCGATCCTGTGGTTCTTACTCGAAGCATCTGCTTTACCACTGGATACTGAAATTTTACCTCCTCTTAAGGAAGGACATTCCCCCTTCTCTCTCTCCTCTCTTCTCTCTCTCCTCTCTTTCTCTCTCTCTCTCTCTGTCCTCTCTCTTTCTGTCCTCTCTCTCTCTTTCTGTCCTCTCTCTTTCTCTCTGTCCTCTCTCTCTTTCTGTCCTCTTTCTCTTTCTCTCTGTCCTCTCTCTTTCTCTGTGTCCTCTCTCTCTTTATCTCTGTCCTCTTTCTCTCTGTCCTCTCTCTCTTTCTCTCTGTCCTCTCTCTCTTTCTCTCTGTCCTCTCTCTCTTTCTCTCTGTCCTCTCTCTCTTTCTCTCTGTCCTCTCTCTCTCTTTCTCTCTGTCCTCTTTCTCTCTGTCCTCTCTCTCTTTTTCTCTCTGTCCTCTCTCTTTCTTTCTCTCTGTCCTCTCTCTCTCTTTCTCTCTCTCTGTCCTCTCTCTCTCTTTCTCTCTCTCTCTCTTTCTCTCTCTGTCCTCTCTCTCTCTTTCTCTCTCTCTGTCCTCTCTCTCTCTTTCTCTCTCTCTTTCTCTCTCTCTCTCTTTCTCTCTCTGTCCTCTCTCTCTCTTTCTCTCTCTGTCCTCTCTCTCTCTTTCTCTCTCTGTCCTCTCTCTCTTTCTCTCTCTGTCCTCTCTCTCTCTTTCTCTCTCTGTCCTCTCTCTCTCTTTCTCTCTCTGTCCTCTCTCTCTTTCTCTCCCCTCTCTCTCTCTCTCTCTCTTTCTCTCCCCTCTCTCTTTCTCTCCCCTCTCTCTCTCTCTTTCTCTCCCCCTCTCTCTCTTTCTCTCCCCCCTCTCTCTCTTTCTTTCTCTCCCCCTCTCTCTTTCTTTCTCTCCCCTCTCTCTCTTTTTCTCCCCCCCCTCTCTCTCCCCCCTCTCCTCTCCTCTCCTCAGCTCACCATGCCACAATTAATGTATTTCTTACTCACTTGCAGTTTCACCAAATGTGAAAATAGATGTCAGTCCTTGCATTTCTTTGCATATCGTCTTATCAGTAATTTATGATATCTTTCACACTTTGATTACATTGCTTATGACCTTTATATTAGGCATTGAGGTTCAAAATGCAGTGTTCTTGAGCTTTTTTATTATTGTTACTCAAGTGAATTCGGAATGAATGTGGTCATGATGATTTAGCAGAATACATTGAAGCAAAATATTGTAAGTGGTTTAACAATTCAAGAATCAAATGTGTAATTCAACTTGTATCGAACATTCTGTGTGCTTACATGCAATGTGTATTTATTCAGCAGCAGATATTTCAAGAGCTATAGAAGTTGTACACTCTGTCACTGTTTCCAATTGTTCCAATTTTAGTTCAATTTGTAGATGTAACTTTTCATCACTTTAAGTATAGAATTTGTGTATTAACTGCAAGAAATGTAATATTCCTTACTACCCATGTTTTGATTTTTTTTCCCTCCAGAGATATAAGCTACTCGTCAACAGTGCATGATTTGAAACTTTTGTTGCTGCGCTTTGCCCAGGAGAAGAGTTTTCATGATGACACTGGTGGTGGTGGCCCACAGTCAAATATGCATATTATCCCTTACCTTATACACATGGCATTGTATGTCATTAACACGTAAGTTTTATATTAAAAAATTGTTATTGATGCGAATAAATTTATTTCATGAAAGATTTGATACAGATCTTATTTAAGAACATTTTGTAAAGACTGAATGTATTCTAATTAATTTTATTATAATGACATATATTGCATTTTATATTTACTAATAATTTTTATATAATGGGATAAATATTTTAAATATTTCCATGGCTGCCTAAGCACCTGATGCATTGTTATGTTTTTGTAGGACAAGATCAGGGCCTCGAGAAGAAAAAAGTTTGACAGCTCACCTTGAAAATACAGAAATGTCCAAATGGTTGGAATCTTGTTATGATGCTGAAGGACCTTTATTCTGGTGTGCATTTTCATTGTTGTTGCACTCACCTGCACGTTGGGCACGTAATCGTGTGTGTCATCTTCGCCGCCTGTTGGTGTTGGCCCAAGCACGCCATGTCCAACCAGCAGGACCAGGAGCCACACCTCATTTAGCTGATCGTTCAGTGAAGGAATACTCAGTCTATAAAAGTTATTTGCTTTATTTTGGTCTGATTGATGGTATTTATTCCAATTATTGTAAGGTAAGTAGAAGCTATTGATCTTTTTCTTTGAAAAATTAAGAGAAGAAATAGTGTGTATATGTGTACATGTGCATATGTATGAATTAATGTGTATTTTTAAATTCAGTAATCAACAGACTTTAAAAGCCTGTTTACAATATGGTGTGTTTACCCGAATGAGACACCTATAGCAAATATCTCATTTGAAAAGTACAAAAGTTGAATTACGTGTTCATCTTATGTTAGCAGGTTAAGTGTAATCGGTTTTCACTTTTACATTTATATTTCACAAAACTCATAATGTTGACATAACAAAACAATGTGAAGACTGTAAAAATATTGCAAGTATCAGCCATATGTAATTATTTTCACAGTTGTATACTCGGCATCAATTGTGAATTTGCCATTCAGACAGATATTTGATACAATCTCAAATGAATGGCAATGTAGGAGGGTAAATGTAATGTTAAAATGAATAAAAATTGTGGCTGAAGTTTTGTTACATGATGTGGGTAAAGGGATCTACAAGGCCACGTGGTCCCTTGCTTTGACATCCAGTGCATGCGAATTTGTATGAGATGGAAATAACAAAAATTCACATTGAAGGAAGTATGTATGCATTCTATATCCAACAACAGAAAAGGATGATAGAAATGTTCTCAGCAAAAACTTCCCAAACTTGGAAACTTGCTGCTATCTCAGTCATTACCCGCAAATTGGAGGAATTGAGATATAAGAGTTGGCAGTTCGGTCACATGAACATTAAATGACACGAATTCCAAAGTTCTGTTAAAGAATGTGAAAAAACTGTTAAAGAATTCAAGGCTATAAATAAGAGCAAAGAGAGAAAGAAAATTTGCAGCACAAATGGGAACGTACTTGGGTGATGTCAATAAAAACAAATGCAATGTGCAAAACTTTCAGAGGGGCCTAAAAAGTGAGAGGACATAGCAGTATGAAAAAAGGACCGAAATGAAAATATATGTGGTGTAGTGACAAAAATGAAGATTGATGATTTTAAGGAACAAAAAATATTGTTAGCTCAGGGATAAGTTATAACATTAATCAACAAGACAATTTTCTAGTCATGTATATAATTGGCAATTCATTTTAACAAAATAATAAGAATTAGTTAAAAATCTAAAAAATTCTCAGGCAGCCTCTTACAAATTAGGGGGTTGTCTTATATTAAGAGTTGACTTATATTCGGGTAAATATGGTAATAACAAGAACATTCGATTACTCATTCATGAGCTTTCTGTATGAATTAATTACAATTTATTAATTTATACAAGAAATTTCCATTTACAATATGTCACATACATAGTATTTCGAGTTCGTAAAGTATGGCACAAAGGAGAAATAAAAACACAAGTAAAACATTATTTGTAACAAATGAGAGAAGTGTATAGAATCATAGTACAATTTTGATGAAAGATCTATTTATTTATTCTTATAAATATGAACCTTCCCTTTTATAATTGATTAAAATACAATACAAATCTTTCAATCGTAGCTCAGATAACAATACAAATTATTAAAAAAATCAAACAATTTTAAATTCGGAGTTTTCTCATAATTTTCAAATGTCTTACATCACACGACTCATGGTGTTATATTTACCAATCATACATTCAATCCAATGTAAATCTCTGCACCATTTAACAGAACAGTAGGAATTCTCACTGTAATCAAGCCCAAGTGTTTTAGCTTTCTTTTGAAACTGATTTGTGAATTATTATAAAAGTCAATCAACTTTGCAATCTCATTTTTATTTTTTTTATGCAACTAAAGGTGTCATTAGCTAGGTAGATTCAGGAGACTGAAGCAGCACTAAATAAAACAGTTCAGCAAAAAAGTTTCTAGAGGGTTCTTTCAGGTTGATATATTCCTAAAGTTCAGGACAGTGGTCATGATTATTTAAAAGCTTAAAAAAAGTTACGAATATTGAATGAAGAAAAGAAGTCATTGAATGAATGAATGAATAATATCGTTGAGGAAAAGAGTAACATGTTTAAATCCCATTTAGGATCATTTTTCATGATTATTTTTATTTACCTACAACATTGTATTTTACAATTTTTTGACTTTTTTTTCTAAAGTACTAATGTTAAAAGGGTGTATTCTATTAATAAAGATTATTAATTAATTAAAAATGTTTTTTAATCAAGAGAAAATCAGGCATAAGTTAACCGGATTTTAATGTTAAGTCTTATGAGTTTGTGCTGCGACTTCACCAACTTCATCGAAGCCCCTTTCGTATACTGGGTCCAGACAACAATGGCATAGCCCAAGATAGGTCTGACTGAGGCGTAAATAATCTCCCAATATCTGATATTTGCTTGAAATCTATGGCCAACCTTTTGTATGTTACCCCACACTTACTGCATTTTCCACAATAGAATTGATGTCACTCAAGACACATCAATAATGGCCCCAAGGTCACGAATAACATTCACCTTCATTACTGAAATACCATCAGTAGTATAGTCAAAAAGTATTGATGCCTCTTTCTCAAAAAAGTAATTGTGTTACAATTTTTTTTAATTTTGAAAACCATTCTTGTTTACTGGCACCTATGTTGTCAACATCCAGCTACAAGTTATTAAGTGTATATGAGCTCCAAAAATAAATGCAAATAAACATTCTCAGAATTCAGAAATTTCTATAAAACCATGTTTTCCCTTCTATGATATTATAGAAGTTTCATTTCAGTAAAACTATTAGGATTTATACAATTGAGAAAACTTGAAACAAAAATTGTTGTTGTTTTGTTTTTTTTAAACACTGTTCTACAATATGAATATTACAGGGAATACAAACAGAGAGAGGTACCTCTGCAGTGCCTCTGGAGGTCCTAGGTTCAAGTCCGGACAGTGGTAAGATTTTCTATGCTAGCTTCTAGCTAGGTTGAATTCAGTCGCTGTCTGGAGGAGAATTCTAGAGACCAGAGGCTCTGATCGGTAGTTTCCCGTGGTTCTCCAATTTACATCAGGGGAAGCAGTTCTTGCCAAATGGGCCGCGGACCTGACATGATCTCTCCTTCCTCTTTGTCCTATCCTCACCCCTTATACACACTTACACTAACATGCATTACACTACCACACATGCTGGGGGACCGGTCAGGAGCTTAGAGCTTGTCCCAGCTGCGATGGTGCCCCGAAATATTGTAGTTAACAATTTTTTCTGTAGAGTTAATTCAAATAGTACATTCTTTCTTTAAGTTCTTTAGAAATAAGTACTCCTGAGTTTGCTGTGTCATTTTTGATTATAGAAAGTACCCAGTGCAAGTGATGATCAATGGCCATCTGCCCTAGCCGATTACATTCGTCACAATGATGAAGCATTAATGAAGGCATCGGAACGTTTACTGGCTAGCTACAGAGAAGAACTTCTCCCATGTGCTTCGTTTGAAGAATTTTGTGATGTTGTTGGTATGTAATAACTGAAAATTCATCATATTTGGAATCAAAAAAGGACTTTATTTTATTTCATTTAAGTGTTGTTGTTTTTTATAATATACTGTTCATACCAAGAAATATTTGCAATTAGTTATCATTATTTGTTAGTTGACATTTTAAATTAATTGCATATTAAAAACTAGTGACATGCAGAGCAAAAAACATTGCTGAACAAAACTACACAAAATTGTTTTCCAAAAAGTTGCTTGCACACTGTCATTAGCAACAAATTAAATACTCTCATATAACACCAAGAAATTAAATGCTTTAACAGAATCAGTCTTCACAAATAGTGCAGTAGTGTAGTATAGAATGTATATACAGTACAGCATTTCTTTACAAAACGAGAATAAAGTTGCTGTTCAGTAATTCAACACATGAATAGCAAATAATTTGTTGCAAGTAGGCTCCTATGTGGAACCTTGCAGTTGCACAGTCACAGTGACACACTCATTATGATAATTCAGACGATATTTGCAACATGAGACTAGGGAGAATAGCACAATCAATAATTGCATTTTCTAGGCAATGGAAACTATTGTAGTCCATAAAAAAAGTTAGTTCAAAAGTACTATTGCAGAAGATTGTGTCCTGTTTCAAGTATAGCCAATGTATAGCATTTTGTGTGTTTGGCTAGGTATGATTTTGTTTTTCAGCTGTTAATAATTCTAGATAATGTCTTTCAACAAAGTCTTGGCTGGTAATATCAAAATGTAGGCATATTTTAGTGTTACATTGCAAACTTTGGAATTCAAAGAGCACTAAAAGATGTTATGTAAATATTGTCTCTTCAGTCGTGAGAGGGATTTTTGACACGTGATACCAAATCAAATTGGGGTCTGTGGTTGGTGATTAACACAGAAATGATTCACATATATTTTACAAACATGGGCTAACTTGTGCCGATTTGTTTTTCTCCTATTTATTCTTTCCAGTCCGCCAACTGGAGAATATTTGTTCGATGTCAATGCTTGCTAGAATGCAAGAAAAGTATTTTAAAACATCCTTCTTAAGAAGTATTATTTACATGCATAATTCTGAGTTTGAAGTTAAGTCTATTGCAAATTTAAAAGCGTGAAGAGAGAAAATGATGTGGTCTGTTTGAAATTCAGTATTTAACATGCTGCTCATTTACATATGCTTGGGGAAGTAATTCACACATGCTTATTCCCAACTGCTTTCTAGTATGAATTGTATCAATACTTAGTTTTATTTTTGGAGACAATATTAGAACAATGTAAATCACTCGTGAAAATTATCCCCAATCTACAATTGCACACACTGAACTGTCCCAAATTGATTTGTTGTGCTTGTGATAACAAGCACAACTCTAGCCCACTTGACTGGTTAAAGAATACATATCAACAGAGCAGTGCTCACCTGTTTTAGAACCAGTCTAAAAAATGTCTACTGGTGGAAACAGATCATAAAGCCTTCTTTCAGATTGTAACATTATGTGCATTGCAGCATAATAGACAAAATAAATGCAAACGTTTTTCCAGCTCTACTGATTCCTATATTATGCATTACCTAGTAAAATGAATTTATTGGAATACTCATTTTCATTACATTTTTTAATGCAGAGAACTAAGAAATTGAAAATCTTTTCAGGTTTACTAGAAGAGATCTCTACCCCTGACACCTATATTACCGATGTACTGAAAGGAGTTGTGTAGCAATCGCAGTTGGTATCTGAGGCTTTCACCACTATGCCAGTCTCCTAGTCCCTTTTGCTATCAACAGTGCCTAGTTGATTTCCTGCTCATCATTGAGGATGTTTCATGGTAAGCCTTTCCATAGAGAGGGAAATTATTATTTGTGGAAAGCTTTGAATTCACCCAGAATTGGACCAACCATGTTTCCACAGGATTTGGCTTAGTAAACTAGTTCTTCCCCTCATGTTAAATTTCATAGATTATTTGTTGTGTAATTCATTGTATGTTTCATTTTATAATCTTTATAGTAATAAATTGTCTCCCGAATAAACTGTGGTTGCTGCAAAATATGGCTTTATATTTATGCTTATGCTTTACTTTTGTTCGACTTGTATCTCGTTGCAGAATTTGATTTCTGTTGTGCTTGTGATAACAAATAAAATTGTCCAATGAAAAATAAAAATGTATTTTCTGTATAAACTGTTAATGAATAAATTGTAATTAACAGTTGATATGTATATATTTTTTTGTTGTACCTTACAAATTAAAAATAAAGCTGCCAATGGGTCATGTTTATCATTTGTTTCAGCTTTTCATTATATTTACATTATTAAGTCCATCAGGTTGTCCCAGTGATAGGACTATCTGTAAAAGGCCTTAAATTTATAATTAATTGGCTTCTCCATAATTCAAAATAGGCCCATCAAGGGAAATAAGTTGAAAAACATATATCTACACTATCATCACAATTGCTCAAAAAATTGTTTGTAAGATCAATGACATTAAACTATCTTACTTTGAGGAGAGATCTGTTATTAGTCATAGGATTATAAAAGGCCCTGGAAGAAGTGGGCAATCACTTGGGAATCTGACAAAGAACTTGACTCAAAACATTTGGTGCATATACAATATCACTGATCATCTTTATTAATAAAATAAAACTGGTTCATCACTCTTCTAGTTTCATGCCTAAATTTCCTTTATTTATTGTCAATTCCTTAAGAGGGATTACATGATGGGTTTAATAAAATAATAGACTAAGAAACCTTCTAATAAAATTTACTACGTGGTTCAAGTGGGATGAATTGAAAAACACTAAATTTAAAACTACTTGTGGTTTAGTGTCAGGAAGAAGGGTTATAACTATATATGACACGATTAAAATTTCTAATTATAATAATCTCATCAGGCCTAAACCCTGAAATGATATAAGTTCATTACAAAATTTACCAAGATCGATTGCTTGTCTATTTCGCAGATGTATAATCCACCATAAAAATAATTTTAAAAAAACTAAAAAAGATTAGTCTAGCTCCAACGATATCAGTAATAGGAGATAAACTAACAATTACTCATATCATTGAAAGTTAATTTGAATCTTGTTAATTGCAATGAGAATGCCTCTGTTTGATCAATATGATCTTTACAAAATCTTCACATTTCTCTAAATGCGTAAACTTGGAAGTAAATAAATCAGGCTTTAACTGTGTTTCTTTGATACAAATAATATCTCAGTTCAATAAAACCTAACAAAAAAAGGAAAGCAATTTGTTGCCCAACCTCCTGACATTTTGCTAATATCAAGAGTTTATTGCGAACACAATACGAGTTCATTTAGTTGGACTCTCTTGATACTTTTTCATAACTTTTTCATTAATATTAGGACATTGCCTATGAAGCGTATGGTCCAGATTTGCTGCTCCAATAATGGTATCTCTTTCAATGTGGAATATTGCAAGAACTGGATAGGAGTTCTATCTCTCATCCTTAATAAATCTTGAATTGCCTGGCGAGTGTCATGATCCTTTCAACCAAAATATTTGTATGAAAATGGTAGTATTGCAGAAAACCTTTTTAGAGGCCTCAGTATCCTCATCTTTTGCCAGATCTCTCAACCCTGTAACAAGCTTTTATTTAATTGACATTGGCAGTCTTCAAGCCTTTAAATAAATGTGAAACTAATACATTATCATTTGTAGTAACTTGTTCAGAGGTGGATTTAGAATCGTAACAATATCATTGTTCAAACTCATAACCCATTCTGAGGCTTCCTTCAAGCTATTCATCTCTTTATATTTTTTATAGACACAATATTATCTTTAGCTGTTGCCATTTGCTATTCCAAGTTCACAGTTTATAATGATGAGTCAGAGAGCCTCTTATCCACGTCATTAAACTTTGCATCACATTTATTCTCGAGTATTAACAAACAAGATTATATGACCTCACCGACAGTATCAAGCTGTTCATTAAGTTCAGCTGAAAAGTTCTTGATAGCTTCCAATACTTCATCAAATTGCTTTCATACCAACTGAGGGCATTGCAGTTGTCCAAAAACTACAATTCACAACAATAATTTCCCCAACGGCTCAGATGAAATTATCTATTGCAGGAATCACAATACACCGCAGTTTCATGATGTTAAACCTTTGAAATAATAGAACTCACCATTTCAGAGAATCTCACAAATATAATATATAAAAAAACCTGTAATACAAATATTAAGGACTAAAAAATACATTTATTAAATTTTTGAAAAAACAAAAGAAAACATGAAAATGGTATTGATTTCATGTTTTTCAGTGCATTTAGCTCTATACATACAAACAGTTGTTTTTTATTTTGTTTTTTTAATTTGAATTAGTTTTTTAGAAAGTGTTTGAGCAGGTGAGCTCATTTTTGCAAATTACTTTGTCAGTTTTTTGAGAAACTTAATAAATAATTTGAAGTACTTGTGCTCACAATCGCAATGTAAGCCCTATAAAAAATGCTCATAATGTAAATTAACCACACTAGGGATATTTAAAAAAACTTTTAGATAATTTTTGAATAATCAAAAGAAACGTTAGTTGTTGACGTTTATTTCATGTTATTCCGTGCAGTGAGCACTATCTGAACAAAAAAAAAAATTGGAGTCGTTTTTGAAACAATTGTTTTTAATATTCCCTATCTTTCTCTCAAAATTGCACGAAAACTACTAAAATTTACTACAAAATGTTAATATTAAATAAACTGTGAGTAAATTTTATTTGAAGAAAATCTCTATCCTAATTAACATAGTATGAGGGGGTACAAAAAAATTTTAAATTTCGAATATTAATAACCCATTCATTATCAATCATCCCTTAATCCTAACTACCCGTAGCTCCTAACGTTTTTTGATCGAAAACCGTAAGTTTCGTACGAGGGGGTGTATTTTTGAACTCGCTGCGTATTCAGCTATTTTATTTCATGCTCAATTGCACGCTCTAGAGAATCCACGAGTTGAAATGCTCATTATGTTCCACTAGTTCTGGCGCCGACCACGAATGTCGCCACATCCCGGGCTATGCTTCTGTACAATCCAGGCTGCTGTAGCGTCCGTATTAGGCAGGTCACAACACGTCCCCCGCGAGTGCGAACTCAACGAGTCTTCACGACACCTGCCTCGCGCGCAGGGCCGTTTCTAGATCCTTTTAGGCCCCCGGCGGATTCGAACGCGAGGCCTCCCCTACACAAACAAACGCGCGCGCGCATGCGTGTGTACATCATTCATTGATAAATACACCTCTACAAATTATAGCTGCATTACTACCAATAAATAAGGGACTTCAATACCGAGCCAAGAAAACAGAGACCCCAGGCGAATGTAATAATAATAATAATAATAATAATAATAATAGTAATAATACCAATAACAGACACTGAGCTTCTGATGCTTCTTAACATGAAATGTGGGAGAAAAAATGTTGAGGAAAATGTGCGGAGACAAATCACTCAATGGAAAATGTTTAAAAAGAATGGACAAGGTGCAAATCAATGAAGGTCAATTATTTATGTAGCTTAAAAGGGGAACGATGAACCAGAATCGGATAGCTGCCCAAGATAGAGCGTTGAGAACATGATATCATGATAAAGGGATTCTCACAATTTCGCAAAGTGATTAATGCCGCATTTGCTAGGAACAAATAGAAACAATTGATCATATCATCCCAGCTTGTTCAATTCTAGCAAAGACCAAGCACTTGAAAAGACACGATAGAGTGTGTAGTTACCCCCACTAGCAGATCTACAACGCATTCGAAGTTCCAAAGACATGCTCCAAGTGGTACAAATATTCACGAAAACCGTTGATGTTTGTTGCACTGTTTACATTTTTGTACGACCAACTGTGAGCAACTGTGTATCTACTCGCCTGAGTGTTTTTGATCGACTACAATTAGCTACCATGCGATTTCTATGTTCTCGACTATTTTCATGTTCTGATGCAGCTTTCAGAGCATTTTTCCAGTCATTAAATCCATCTCCGCTAATGGAAATTTGGAGTGAGAAAATAATTTGCTCGCAAAACAATAAACTTTTCCCTTCGCATATGACCAATTGTCTCTGTACAGTTTCTTTGTTTGGCATTTGTCGCGAGAACATTGCTTCAGAAAGTTGTCTTTCTTTCATATCGTCTCCAGTATTATATATAGGGGCCGATTTATCAAAATTATTTTCACAAGCGAAATGTCCATTTTCTATCCAATAATCCCGTAAGATGTCATCAATAAGTGGCCAAAGATCGGGGTCTGATGCGTAATGACTTTTTTTCTGAAATAATGGTACTGACATAGTTTCTTGAAGCACAGTCTGTCACCTGTTCTTGAACCTGTTCTCAGCAAATGCTGAGATGGCCCCTTGTTTGCTCCTGAACAGTAATATAACTTCGCTCTCTCCACCCAAGGCATCATATTGACTCGTCATACACGATTGTAATTGTATATGTGACTCAATAAATATTATTATTATTAGTATTATTATATCTGCTTCATTATACGTCAAAAGATCTTTACGTTGTTCCACACTAAGTTACTTCTGCTTGTTTCTGTAAATTGTTTTTCTGTGAATTCGAAATTGATGGGTCAGGAATGTGATTTATCGGTATATTATCACTTAGAGTATTATCCTTTTTGTTGACAGTATAATTGAAATAATTAATTAGTTTCGGTATTCTCTTCATATCTCAAGTTATTCGCTTGCCCTTTCGCCAAAGGCGCTGCCTGCCCAGTGCTCATTCCACACCTCCCCTTCCCGCGGTAACTCCCGTCGCCGTTGGGAGCTGAGATACAAGCACTCGCGCCTGCAGTGGGGCTGGCGTTTATATTTCAGAGCGAGTCGCAGCTTAACGCATTGATCAATAAGATAAAGACTAACTTGACTCTGATATTTGAACTCATTACAATAAAGCATTGAACTTGATATTTTTACCAATAAACAAATATATGATTCTTGAACGGCGTGTTTGTTTTTAATATTTTGAGGCCCCGGCGGCCGCCCGGTTCGCCCATGCGTTAAAACGGCAGTGCTCGCGCGTGCGCACTCTTCTGCGTACATTGCAACAGCACGTGATACTGTTCATATGTTTTTATTTCAGCACTATTGTATCAAGCAATATTGCACACTAGAACTCATATCATTCAATATATGCAATCAACAGTTTTGAACTGTAATTGCCTATTCACGGTAATATTTCAATGTTAACTGCAACCAACACAGTTTTCAAATGTATATGCCCCCGGCTGTTGAATTCATTCAAGTTTTAATTAAATGCTTTTTCTCTCTAGTAACTCATGCCTACTGAATTCTCAAGGTAATAGTGATTCCCTCTGTAGATATTGACATTAACCAGTGAAAGCGTCCGTATCGCATTAAACACGGCGGTCCTCCGAGTTACTTTCAAAAGTACTAAAGGTAAGGTGAAAGAGGGTGTCTGCTGCTCATCCGAGCTATCTCAACAGTCCAAGTGCCTCATCAGTCAGCCTTCAACATTTATAGTAAAGTGAAAATCGGACCTACACCACCTTCATATGTAAATTTCACTCTGTTCTTACTAGAATTTTAAAAACAATGGAGCCTTTTTTGTTGAAAATGTAGAAAATATGTCAGGGCTTCATGTAAGTAATTTATTCCCTTCATTCATTTTTGTACTTCTGAAGTTACAAGAATTATTTTCAAAATCGCAGTTTCTACTGGCGCCAGATCGATCCGGTAAAATTTATTTGGATTATTCCACTCGTGAAATTAAAACCAATAGTGTTTAACTACACATATAAAATTCCCCAATCAGGGTGATCTATCTCAAAACATTTATGGCTCCTTTAGTCGATTTTCCTTACCGCTCATCCCTTCTGGCCAATAATAAACTGCGACTCATGTACCTTAGGAAACAGTATGTATCGATCGGTGTATCGATGCACAATAAACTGCGTATGTACAATAACATAGCTGTTGGATTTTATCACGCTTTCAGTTCAATATTTGGCAGCATTTTGGAACACTTTTGGACGTAATTTCATTTGCGGAATAGTCCTATTAAATACCACTCGTGCTTTGGGAATCCTCAGATAAATCCTCTACTCGCTTTGCGTGACGACGATTTATCGACAATTTCCAAAGCACTCGTGGCATTACCTATGAAAAATTCTACGAATAGTTTATGCGCTTGTATTGTTCACAGACGGGCAGATGTTTGCAACGAGTGAAGCTACAACAGCACATAGGCCCACTTTCTGTCATTGTTGGGAGCGGTTACGTAATATCCATTACATAATAATTCAGTTATCACTTGAAAAAGTCTAAACAAATTCTAAGGGAGCGTCTACAGTACGAATCTGAAATTATTTCGTCAGCCAATAACAGGCCTTTTCTTTCTTCTACAAAAAACAAACGTGAATATCAATATTGTCTGTTGATTTATGTATTAGTTGTTTTTGTAAAAAACGACTTACTTAAGGGGGGAAATATATTTTCAGGAAACGCCGAGGTCCATAACTATAACACCGCACGTAGTAATCATATTCATCAGGTGGAAGTATCAACAGCCCACTATAAAAATTCACCTACAACACATGTACATTACTTCACAACATTACCAGATGACTATTGAGGATTAAAATTGGTACACAAGCTTTCAGTTCAAGTCCCAAGTAAAATCTTTACTGATACACAACTTTCTCTACAATTAGAGGCTATCAAAAAGTAATATTAATTTTAACCATGATATTTAATGTATTATTTACCATTTGGGCTGTATAATTCTAAACAACCTGTAATAAATATTGTACCTCAGTTTCTGGGTCAATGACCCCCATCTCGATGAGGTTTTTCATCCAATTTCACGAATCAGAGCTGAGATAGTCCCTTATTTTGCTTCTGGTTATAAATGCAACTTCATTACCCTTATTACCCCTTCTTCTCGAATTCAGTGGAAATATTATTATTAAAACTAACGATCCCCATGTCGCGCCAGGAAATATTAATCCTTCACGAAGGACATGATGAGAGATAAGAGCCCAAATCTGTAGCTGATTTGTCCTTGAAAATATATTTTTTTGCATCAGGGCAAATATTTTCTTATCCATTTTTGCCAAAAGCGCTCATTTCTTTCTCTATTCAGAATTCAACTTGTATGTAGCTTAAGGTAAGGATCCCAGAATTAAAAAAAAACTGGTCATAATATACTTCTAGCCGTAGCACGTTACACATGTTTTTAACTGATTTTGGCGTATAATAAATAACAATCAAGCTTGCCTTGATTACGTCGAAGTGAGCTTCCAATTTTCACTTTCTTGCATACTACCTACCCCAGTATAGAGCAAGCTGAGGCGAAAAATTTATCAACAGTAAAATTCATATCATGTGACCCGATATCTTAAAAACGAATATTGTTTCTTTATGTAGTAAATTACTTGCTCTAATACGTTGTTTACTTAAAAGCCACGTTCTGCGGGTACTTGATTTCCCAAAATTGGTCAACGCGTATTAACCGTTCAAACGATTTTCTACAAAACTGATATTGCTGGATAGATTTTGCAGAAACTCGAAATCCTGCTAATTTGAAAAGAATGCTTTGATTTTTGAGAGTAGATACTTTATGACAGTTTGTGCACCCTCGAACGTTAGAGCACTATCGATCTTCTGGGCATGCGTAGTTCAAGTTTCGCATCACTATTGCATCTGCTCAAGCGCAAATCGATTGTGCCGTCCGCTATGGTGTGCACAAACTCTGGGCGCTTTCAAACTGCCGCTATATTCCTCCATGCTGCTGCGACGACAGTCAGGCAACAGCGCGACCAAACGGCGGTTTCTTTAACGAAAGCCGCGGGTCATGGATGTAAGAGGACGCCACGGTCGCGCGCCCGCCAGGGTCCTCTCCTGCCCCCGTTGTACCAGCAGATCGGCCAATAGGAAAGAGAGCGCTGAGGGGACGCGCAGCGCGCGTTGCCCGCCGAGTATTAAACCCCCTGACAGGAGAGGAGCGCCAGTGAATATTTGGAGCTGTATTCACTGCGTAGAGAGTTGGAGTAGGCGTGCGACGTCACGCAAGAATAAGAAGCACGCTTTTCAATGGACTTTCTCCTGGAGATTCGACGATCGGGCGAGTTTTTCCTGGACATCTTCCGGTGGTGACAACTCTGCTAGATTTACGGCTTCTCCTGGAATTACAACTCGGCGTTCACTTATGATATTCTTGGTATTGCGCCCTAGACCTTTGTTACTGAAAGAATTGTCCAGATTTATCATTTTACATGAAGCTTTAATAGTATCAAAATTCTTCAAAAATGGCTTCGAAATTTGTAATTAACATTTTACGTCGGTCATAGCAAAAGCTGCTGAAAAATGGACCGTGTCGCCTGTTCGTCGAACTCCTTTCAATTAATGTCTCTGCTACTCCTCTGGCCGGGAGGTCCTAGGATTCGGGTCCCTACAATGGCAGAATTTTCGACACTAGCTTGAAAGCTGGGTCAAGAATAAGCTATCTGGAGGAGTTTTCTACCGCCCGGTAGCTCTGATCGGTAGTTTTCCATGGTTTCTCCAACCAGCAACAGGCGAATGGCGGAGACGTACCCTAACAAACGGGTCATGGATCGCGCGTGACTCACACGCACAACACTTGCTGGGAGACCAGTAGGGAGCTTAGAGCTTGTCCCGGCAGGAGATGTTCACTGCTGGTGGGAAATATCTGGTTGACACCTGCAAGCCGACGTGGAGCTACACCGGACATCGCTAGCAATCGGGGAAAGATGACCGCCACCTCTCGCATTAAAAGCATGCACTCCACTTACGATATTGAAGACATTTTTTTCCCTGAACGGAATATGTTCTTCCTTTTTTAATAAGGCAATGTACCATTTTTCGAAATTAAGAGTAGTTTTCGTGTAGATTTGTGTGAAATATAGGAAATTTTTCTAAATGTATTTTTTCAAAAAGGTTGCAAATATTTTTTCTTGAATTCGTAAAAATGCTATGATAATAATAATAATAATAATAATAATAATAATAATAATAATAATAATGATAATAATAATAATAATAATAATAATAATAATAGCTCCCAATTTCGGTAAGATCTGTATTGTCGAAAATTACGAAAAAGTAATATCGCAAAACTACAATATTAAAGAAATATATTTTAGATAATGAAATCTGGGTTTTCAGATTTGGCCTTTAATGAAGAACATGTTCATTTAATTGAAAATAAGTAGCTTCGCGTAATTTTCTTCGAAATTCGAATTTCCTGCGCGTGTTTTGCTCAAGTATTTCATGATATACGTGGTGTGAAATGAACTGGGGCGGGTGAGTACAAATTTTTACATTCCCTACTGTTCCTAATAATCAGGAATGTACAGTTATAACATCCTCGGAACAAAAAGACAAAAGTGAGTTCCTGCTTTGATAACAGACAATGTATTCTATTATTATTTGAGGTCTACTGTGGCCATTTATTAAAATGTACAAGTACTGCCATCTTCATAAATCGCTATAGAAACTTCTAAACATTTTCCTATCATTCTCAGATGCTTTATCTGCAAACTCATTCACATTTTCCTAATTTTTGCAAGCTTACAAACAAACTACCAAACAGGACATTCATCTTAACATAAATTGTCATTTACATGCATTGCCTGCACTTGATGTAAAAACATCTTCATAATATACAGGTGTCAATTTACTGGTCTATCAGATAAGGCTCTTTTCAGAAGAAAATTCCTTTTCCTTTTTTTTCTTTCAAAAAACGATATACAGGTGCGATTCTCTTACAGGTGAATGGTAATCGTCGCGCATACAAAGGTTGCGCCTTGCACTAAAAATGTGGAATCTGAATATATCTACGTTCACAGTTTCGGAAAATATTCGTTGAGTTTGCTACTTCGCGCCATTAAATGTTCAACAATTTGCCGTTCAAACTGCTCTTGAATTGTGCAAGACCTGTGTAGCTTTACATCACTGCGGCGCTATAACATTTAAGTTCAGCGCGCAACGGAAGGACGCATTGGCTCAGAATATCTGCACTTGGATTTGCGTTAATTTTTGCATTTCACTTTGATACAATGCTCAGAATATAACATGCTAATTGCCTAAGAACTTATACTATTACAGATTTACGAAAGTATCATTCGCAGTGGCGTATGCATTCGCTGTTCCAAAGGATTTTGCACTCAATTTGAAAAATCTGCCTTTATTATTTAACTTTATGAAATGAAAACTGCTATAAAACCCAAGTGAATTGTTTACCTTTATTAATTTAGAAACAGATACAAAAGCTACCGAAGCGAGGAAAAATCGTTCTTCTGGAAGATGCTGTTTTTAATATTTTATTGTGTCAAGTATTGTAAAGTAGTATCAGAGCAAATATCAAATAATTAATATTCCTTACAATCGCAAAACCTTCAACCTAACAATAGCTCCTCTTTTACTTAGGCCTGCCCATGCCTTGCGGGCCCGAACGTTACGTCCCTGGATCGGGGAATATCAGTTTTGGTTTTGGAGAAAATCGTATGAAAGGTTTAGGCTCTAGCGTTGACCTCAGGCGGAAAGATAGGCGTATTGCTGTCAATCGTGTCAAGGACCCACCAAACGTAGATTCTGACTACGCAACGTGTTAGAGGAAGTAATTTATTGTATACAGGAGAAAGATTTATCCTCACTATTTTGTTTCCGGGACTTTACGGGAGTTCGCAAGTTTTGCTGTCGAAAAATGCGCTCTTTATTAAGTAAACTTAGCAAGACGAGAAAATTAAGAATATCTATCTATAAGTGTAATTTTAGAAGGGATTCGAACGAATTCGTTCTGCAATTTTTTAAATCGTTTTACAATTAACGAAAATCACACCTGTGGCATTTTACTTATCGATCTTTGGTCTATTGGAAAATAAAATTTAAAGAAATAATTGGCCAACAATGGGTCAAAATAAATAAAATCATTTAAAAATTGAAAATGTAAAGGCTCCATGTAAAGTAGCCTACCATAAAAATTAAAATATTCGTTTCAAATTGGCTTCGTCGGCAGTCGGATCAAGTCAATCGGGATATATCCGTTTAGGTTAAAATCCTGTTTTATTTGCTATTATTATTCATAGACAAACAGACTGTTTAACGGGCTGTTTAATAAAGATCAACGTGTTTTCAGTTATAGACCCCCCCCAGAATGTGTTCTTACTTGCGTTAAAATCTTGTTGAACATATGCAGCATTATATAACTTTCTCTATAGTTCGTGCACGAGGGAGTAAAGCTCATAAACTACATTTTGGTTAGATTCCTGGAATATTAAGATACCTGGCACAATATATACCTTGCTTCTGAACACAAACTAATAGTTCATAAAACCGTAGTCCATAAAAAGGTTCTTTCAAGATTCTCAGCCCGTTCACTTCAAAAGTATGAAATCGCTACGCTTCAGGTGGATTTGGCAGGAATTTGTTCTAATGCCGTGGAATGTAGGATTTTGAGGATCTAGACCAGAGAGTATAATAGTCTAGACTGAGGCAGGCAATAGGGCAGAGTATTGTGATGAGCAAACGAGCCAAAGCAGTATGGAGTATGGACTGGTATGGACTTGAGCTGACGCGTTCTGGCGCTGTCATTTGGTAATGGGGCGCTTGTCTTGAGCGTCTATTGATTTTGAGGAAAATTTCCACTGTATATTAATAATTGCTGTTTTTATGATGGATGAAATGTTGCCGTTGGATGTTTGTATGATCAAAGTCGAAAGTGAGGTACGGTGAATATTGTTTGTTGTAAAAAGAAATATTTTGTTTACAAATTTATCTTGAAATGAACGATTCATTTTGTAAATATACCAGAAATTTGAAACCTTTTTTTTAAAATCCCGATCCGTTCTTAATATGATAAAGTTACTTAAATCAATATTTTTGTCAAAATCTCTTAATTATTCAGTTAACATAACCTGGTATTTTGGATAACATGTATATCACATTTACCTTGTAATATCGAAAACTGGGTTAAAAAAAATTATCATTACAAAAGCAGCCTCTGGGAAACATTGTGGAATGTACTTTTATTCATAATTATTCCCATTAGAATTAGTAATGTGTGAATAAAAAATTCTTGGAGATATTTGTCCAATTTTTGTTTTTAATCCTGTATTGTAACTTGTGTATGTGATGTTGTGTGGAAAAATAAAAATATTCTTTAAGCTTCTTCCCTTATACATTTTGTTTTATGTTTTTTTTTCTTTTCAAATTGACTTGGAACGGAATTCATTTGTGTAGTTATGTCAAGTTACCAAAAATGTAAATTTCTAAGTAGATATTAAATTTTGTTCTTTGGTTGCTCAAAAGTCCTAACTCTATTAAGCTACATAAGTTGTTTATAATGATATCTTTGAATAGAAAATGAGATTAAAGAGATTATTACTATGAGATTCAACTGCGAGATATTTTCTTTTGTAAATTGTGTGTTCATGAGTCAGAGGAAAACATTTGACAGTATTGCACTTTGTAGGACCAGTAAAATACAAAGATCTCACAGAATTTTTCTTCATAATATTACATGAAATCCTGTTGAAAAAACATTGTGTTGTATTTTTAATGTTCTAAAGTATTCGGATTTATTTCCTTTATGTGATCTATTTAAAGGTTATTATTAAAATTTATACTCATATTGTAATAATGTTTCATGAATTAGAAGTAGTTAACAATAGAGAATTAATAAAAGTATCATGTCTCTATATTAAAGGGGAATTGAGATGAAGTTTGGTATGCTAGCTTAATCAAGGACATTTTATGGTGTGTTCTCGTGTAGTGCAGTGGTCTTCTAAAGAACTTCAAGTTTACTTTTGTTAGTTAGCATTGTCAATTCTCAATTGTGACTTTTAAATAAATGTTTTAAATATTGGAGGTGTATATGCGAGCCACAGCCAATAGTGTGGTAAACAATAATTTTAAGACACTTCGTATCATTCCTTTTTCATAATGAGATTGGTTTCTTCTTTGTACTTTGACTCTACTCTGGGTGTGTGATTTGATCCATTAGCACAGAAATCCTTCAGACAACTGCAAATATCCACCTTCATTAATGAAAACCAAATTAAATAATGATGCAAATGAAATGAACTTGCTAATAAGCAAGTCAGAAATATCAAATCCTTACCAATAGAATTGATTAAGAAAATGTTGTTGGAAAGTCATTGTATTTTCGTAAAACATCTACAACTATTTTGTGATAGTAGGATTCTCATTGTTATTCTTGCCTTTCATATTTTGGTCAGTGGAAATCATTTGTTATCTTCTTTGTATTAATAGTTTTTTTGAAATGGTGAATATAGGTTCTATCATGTACATGGTGCTAGTAGCTGAATGTAAAAGATGTATCTAAAGAGCCAGAATAAACCTTTCAACAGATCATTAAGGGAGAATATGATCAACTATAACATATAATAACCTATGATATACATGTTCTTAAGTTCTCTCCTTGAAATTTATTTGAAGATAAATTTCAAAATATACTGATTATTTTATGTCTTATTCAATTCTTTCTGCTTTTCAACTGTGTTTTTGTGTAAAATGTTCATGGTTTTAATGGTTCAGATTTTTATGGACTATGTTGATCATAATGAGGGCTCGGATTTTGATGTTTCTGTCATCTTTTCATTGGTGCATTCTAGTCGTAGCTAACTTGTGAATCAATGTGTATTATGACATATAAGAGATATAAATGTATATCTATTGGATCATTTTCTGTCATTTTTTTAATTTTTAGGTCTTTTTTAACCTTTGTATCAATTTTGTAATTTTTATGTATTTTTTTCCTTTCCGTATTTTTTGTTAGTGAATGTTTCATGAATTTACAAAGACACATGAAAACAAAGTGTTTTATTCTATCATCAATTCATGATGTAATTCACTACGGCATTGAACTCTGTTTTTTGAACTCTCAAAATAACATGGATCTTCGGTAAATTTCTAGACTCCTAAAATAAAGACTTTACATTAAATATAATTTTATATAAATTAATTTTATTTAAAATCATAAAATTCATCAAATATATAAAATTTCAAACAAAGTTTTGAGTATATTTGTTAAAAATTTGGGAATTTCCCTAATTTTTTAGAGTCATTTTTAAAGAATTTTTAGGTCATCAGAATCCGAGCCCTTATCATAATTATTTAAAAACAATTCTTAAAACTGTTGGTTATCCAAGAATTTGTATTTTGGTAAATTTTAGTATTTATTTATTTGAAAGAAATGTTTCCATTCGTTAATGGGTAACACAGAATTTTTGATATTTTTGTAATAAAATTTCTGTTGTTCTTTCTAGCATGGAGTTCAATAATTATAAAATCACCAAGTGTTGGCATTTGATATCTTCTTTCTACATAGTTGGTAGAAATACTGTTTGTTGTGCATGCTCAAGGGGAGTCACTAAAGATGCTGGTGCCAGTATTTTGTTGTGTTTCACTGTTGATTCTCAATTGTGTTCAATGTTGTTGGACTTCCAGTTAATCTTGTAGCTACCTTATAGTATTATTGTTGTCAAGAGATTGTGTGATACTCTGTATGGTTCTGATATCTTGTGAATACTAAACTTGCCAGAAGGAACAGTTGTAATTACGGTCCACTTTTTCAGTGGAAAACCCTTTATTTTGACTTAGGATATAGTGTGAAAAGTGGTTTAAGCATATTTAACTATCATAATTGGGCACTTCAAATTTGAAATTAAGTGAAAAAATGGAATTTGAGGTTTATAAAATGGAATATGTGAAATGTTTGCTTTCTTATTTAAGCAAATGTTTCACAATGCAAATGTTTTGCTGTGCAACTAATATTTATTCTGTGGGACTGTTTTATTTACTTCTCTTCCTTAGCCACTAATTTTTCTGATAACTTCTGGAAACCTGATTTGCAGTTTTCAAAGTAAATTGAGATTCCAAGATGAAACTCTGATGGGAATATATGAAGATTTTAATGTAGCTATAAGGTTTTTAAAGTTTTCACCTGTGTATCACTAATTCATTATTTGTTAATTACTAATCAAGTGAAAAAATAAATTTATTAAAAAATACTAATATTTTCTTCTGTGTCACTAGTGGTTCTTTGAGTACTGGTCTATGACCATTGTTTTAAAGGACACCCAAGTTCCTTTAAGCTAAACTTTTTATTCAGTTGCATATTCTGAAATGCATTATATACCAGTTGCATAATGTAACGTAATTTATACATTTACTTTTCTTGTAAAATTCTATTGAACTGTAATTGCCTGATGGAATATTCCAGGAGTATGTGGGAAAGAAGAATGCAAACATTTGTTAATTTTAAAGCTTTAAAGTGAGAGGGTACCATGTTTACCTTCCATGTTAAAATTGATGTATCTTTGCTTGAAAATGGTTAACTAGAAAATTTTAATATTTCACATACTTAAAGATAAAACCTTTCTTATTATTATACCATTTTTTGGAGTTGTTTGAAGTTGTTTTTTGGAGTTGTTAGTCCTTTCTTTTCTTTTTTTTTTCCAATTATAACTTTCACCCTAATTTTTTCAACATTTTTGAACAAACATTTTTTATATATTTTATTATAGAAGAATGTTTATATAAAACTGTCACTTTATTACCAATACTATAAAGAATGTATCGTGTAAATTTCAATAATAGTTTCTGAGAAACTGTACATTAATTACAAAATAAGTACATTTTGGAGAAACAGGATTTGAAAAAAGTGTATGCTTGCCGAAGCTCTACTAGAACATGTCTGCTCTGTATTCTGGATCATCTTCAGTGGAAAAGACCCATGCTACCAACATATTATCAAGAGCATGTTTCATTAACTTGTTAACAACCCAACATGCATTTGAAACTATGCAAAAATAACTCACACACTGTTTAATTGTATGCAGTGTTAAAAAAGGGGCTGTGACTAATGTGCACTAGGACATTTAAATAAAAATTAAAGGGACTTCCAGGCATTGTAAAAGAAAAATTTTGGTATATTTGGAAAGAGCAAGGTTTGAACTAGATACTTAGCAAACCAAAATCATTAATTTGACCCATTCCATGGTACCCTCCCCCCTTAAGGTAAAAGAGGGGGACACCTCTAGAGGAACGCAAATCTATTTTAAAAATGGGCATGCATAGATAGAACAGGGGATGGTCCATAGAGGAAAGTTTGAGGGCTGAGGTTTTTATCTTGCTATTGTTTTGTGTATGTAATGCCTTAAATGTGTTATCAAAAGTGTGAATCTATTTGTTTATTACTACATTATCTTTTTATTATAAAATTGCATATTTTATTAATCGATACACCTTCAAAAACTACTTTACACTAAATGTTTAACTTTTAAACCAGTACAAAAGGAAGTATGTCTTATTATCAATAAAGCAATGATTTTGTCACAAAAAAATTTCAGTTACAGCTCAGGGAAGAAGTAATATTTCCTTTATAAAATAAACTCCTTCATGGTAAAATTCTATTATCCATTTTTTAAACTTTATAGATCTTTTTTCATGCCAGTAACATGATGAATGTGAAATGCAGCCTTCCCAGTTAGTCTCTTTAAGTATAGTCATTGTCAATCATATTTTTATACAATGCAGTAATTAGAAGCAACATACAACACTTGAATTTGTAATGTTGTTTATGTAATACCAGTTTTAACATTTTTTCAGGAAATAGCAAACATAATTAAACCAGTGATTTTAAAAGGAAAATAAGTCCTATTTATATGTAAAAAGAGTTAAGATAATCATTATCTTTTGTTGTTGTTGTTGTTGTTGTTGTTATTCAAGCCATAGGTTAGTGTAAAAATGAAACTTGTGAAGCTTAAAGTATGTGTTCTATTACCAATTAAAAATTTTAATGTCTGGAAAAGAGAAAGAAGTCCAGGACTAGTTTCTGATCCTCGCATAAAACTAGTATTATCAGCTAAGAAATGCCTAAATGCTTCATGATAACAATAATAGACATTGAGGACATCATTGAGTACATATACTAATGGGCTTATCAAGTACTCATTCATGGTGGCAAAAGGGAAGGCATGCCCAGATTTACCTTTCAGGAATGTCTTTATGCCTCAGCTGTTCTTCCAATCAATGGAAATAAAATAACCAATGTTCAAAAAATATCTCGATTTCTACCTGAATGTTTTGACCTAGCCAAAGACTCGAGTGGAAGTCGATAATGAGTAGATGCTGATATTATTTATTTAGTAAGAGTATTTTTCATGTCCTTATTGCACAATATATTAATTCACATGATTGATTCTATGAGTGAATTGTTTCGTAAGTCCAAAAACAAAGAAATTAAAAAGATGTTTTTTTAAATATATAATAATTATTTTATAAAGGAAATAAGTCCAAGGTATAAGAACGGTTCTGTTTATTATTGACATGCAAATTTGAAGTTACAGAGTAGGCCAAACAATCAATAATGACTAGTTCTACAGCTTTTGTGGAGAACATAAATGTCCCAGATGCTAACTGTGGATGTTTTTGTGGAAGTTTTTTTTTTTTTTTTTCTCAGAACTATGGAATATGTCTTATTTTCATTTTCTAATCACTGATACAAATGGTAGGCTCCTGCACATATTTAAAAATAAACAAACAAACAATTTTTAAATCCAAAATGATTGCTTGTAAAAAAACTCACTTATTTATTGTATTTCCTAATAAAAACTATGAATGCAGAAATCACGCTGTCAAATAACTGTGTCAGTATCTATATCTTGGATTTTTGCATGTGTTTGCTGGCTTTGATCAGATTTGTTGCCCTTACCCTTCTTGTTTACAATCAGCTTTGCATTCCAAAATATTCCATTAAAATGCTCCACCTGCCCCCCCCCCCCCCCCCGCCTGGACCTTCTCCAGAGCTATAGTTATCTGCTGAACTAATGCTGCTTTTATAATAAATATTAAAACTCATAAATTTCTAGCAGATTTTAAATAACTTAAGGAAAAATGTTTTTATAATTAAGTTGTGTATTCTACATTTAATATAATTCTTGAAACAATTACTTTGAATGACAAATATTTTTTAACAGACAAAAACTTAACGCATATTTTACATCACCTTGTTACATTACAACACTTTATATTAACATGTCAATCAAGTATTTGTAGCCTGGTCCAAGTCTAAGGTACTTATGTTGTCTATTCAGTCTAGTAAATTGAAATATTTGTAATTAAATATCCGTATGAACTGAGTCAGTATGTTTGAGTGACCATTCAGATTAAGTTGTAAATAATTGCTCAATTCGTAAAGATGTTTTAATTGAAAAAATTTATTGTCATTGAATGTGCAACAAAAATACCAAGAGACTTGGAAGAGGTCACAAATACTTGGGTGATACATTGTTAATAAAAAATATTCTAATGTAATGAGGTGATATAAAATATGAGTTATTTTATCATTTAATGAATATTGGTCATTCAAAAGAATTGTTTCAAAAATGTTTTCCATGATATTGAGGGTGATTTCTTCCTGTGCAAAAAAAAATATGTTAGAAGATAAATAGAGGTAAAATAACAAAGAGGCACAAGTTCATGATTCCTTCTGTTGAAGACGATCATGAAATTCTGATATTGAAATTTATGACATTCTGCAATTTCTTGTGCAGGTTTTTGAACTGAATGAAGAAGTTGAAACTGAAAATGTGGAATCAGAGATCACAGATGTAAGTATAATTATTTTTTGTTTTCTAGAATTCTGTTCAGGCCTTCTTGTTTGGGATGTGGATAAACTTCAAAAGATGATGGTGAAAATTGATTAGTTTAATCCTTTTTGGAGTAGAACATATAATTAACATAATATTTTTTGTTAATACTTTTCCCATCTTTATTGTAAGTTATTCCCAGCAATTAATTATAATTAAATTCAAGGGTGGTAGCCAAACTTCATTTTTGGAAGGAGGAGAAGGGAAAGAATTTAAATGTAAAATGTTTCAATATAAGATTTTCATTACTTAACATTCAGACAGGGGGATTGTAAAAAAATTAGAAATCAAGTTATGGGTATTTGTGTTGGCTAAAAAATTAAGAAGCAAGTTAATTGCTTATTAGCAAACAGTGGAAGCCTTACTATTCTGTTTAATTCTAAATTGAATGCTTTAAAGAGCAAAACTGTCATATGGAAACATTTTTAAAAAATAGATAAAGTGTTTGGAAGATATAATAAACCAAAGAAACAGCATATGAGTGAGGAGAAGTGAGTAGTTTGTAGTTACAAGTTGTTTGTGTGTCTATATTTTTTTAACATAACTCTTAGTTGAAACAACTTGGAATTTCTGTTCAGTGATTTGGGCACAAGTAACTTTTCTACTTTTGAGGTGATTGTAGAGAACCAGACAGGAAAACAGTTTTTGATTTTTGAAACTAATAATAAATTTACAAATTACCACTATGTATTTCTAGCATTTCTTTATGAATGTTTTGAGTGTTGTGAACAGTGAAGAAATATTTTTTTGTTTCAAAATATATTAAAGGTCAAGAAACTATTGAAATAACACAACCAGTGATCCATGTTCATTTGAAATAACTGAATAATTAGTTTTATTATGCCCAATGTTACTTGTAGGAGAGCTCACCGTTGCATATATTCTTTAAAGGAATGTAGCAAAACAATTTTCAACAGTTAAAGAATATATTTTTTTACCCAACTTCTTTCAGTAAATGAAAAAGTTAAAAAAATGAGAGAGTACCTATGTTAAGGGGTAAGGACTCAATTGAAAGATTGCCTCTCTCAAGCTCTCAAATGAACACTTGACCCCTCTCCATAAAAGTGGCTTGGGGGCTTTATAACTTGGCTCTTTATGTGAACAAACACCCAATTCAATGAAAATACCTATATCATTTTCTCAATATATTGTTTGAGAATTGCTTATCCTCTCGTGAGAAGTATTTGTACAGATTTTCATATTTTCTTCAAATCCATTTTTTGAACTCCACCATTTAGTAAACCATGAAGTGTGAATAGTTTCATATTTGTATATAAGTTCTGCGCTGGTTCATTGTGGCAGGTTGTGGTTTCATTTTGTGCACTTCCACGAATTCCTCATGATAAAAGGAAAAATTTATGTTTTCTATTTCTATTTTAGATATTTTCCTTTGGAATAAGAAAGTTTATTCATATAGCGTGGATGTTTATGTAAAAATTTACGAAAAATAGGCAGGCATAAAGGTCTTTATTTTTATTAAAATAGGTGTACAAAAAAGGCCTTTATTTTGGGTAAAGGAGGTCAAAAAGGATTGTAAACAATGAAAAATCACATTTTTTACATAAAGGAATTTATGTTAAAAAATTAATTATTCAAATAATTCACATTCTTATTATATCTTAAAAATTTACATTAGCACTTGCGAGTAAGGTAACAATCTTTGAAATATTGATTCCACATCACTACCCAATCGACGACTTTCAATTTGTTTTATTCACAATGCTGTCTCTTTATATGTTCTTGTTGACTCCCTTTTGAACTTTGAAATGCCATCAGTGAAAACAGAATTATATTTTTCTTTCTTCGCTCTTGTGTAATCGTCAGCACTGAGAAGAATATATCGTATAAAAAGAGCTCTGTCCTCAAAGAGCTCGGAGGCCATACTCATAAGTAGAATGCATTATTCCAGCAGTGTTCATCAGCATTATTAAAATGAGCTAATGTGAAATTAATTTTTTGATAAATTGTTTTGGTACACAGGGGTATGTTCTTGGACAACAAACTTCTGAGTTTAGGTTGATAAAAATTCCAGTCTTCTTAAAAAGAATATTACTTTCTTCAAATGACCTACTGTGACTTTGATAAAATTGCAGAGGACAAATATACTTCTTTTTCCCATTTGTAATTCACTCCATGCAAATTGAGGAGAATCTCCTCTGTTGCACTTACTTCTAATGGCTTCAGATGAATGCTTCAAGAACGATTAGTCATTATCAGTAGGGTACAGAATATATTGTTTATTTATTTATTTATTTATTTAATTTACGCCAATCGGCTTTATACAAATAAGAAATTACAAAGTATATATTGAGTTTCTAAGTATAATTTACAATAAACCATTACTGAAACAGAAGTTATCGCAGTATATTATTGAAATAATAATCATATATATAAACAAAAATATAATTTAATTCATAATACATTAAATATTTTTGATAGAAATAAATAAATAAATAAATATATTACTGATCAAAAATAATCGAAGTATAGAATCGAAAATACGACGAAATCATTTTCTAGAGAGCACCACATTTCTCTATCTGTGACAAAAATGATGAGATAGATCCTCCGAAGAATTCCAAGTCAGAACAGTATTCATATTGTAAGAAAAAACGCTAAATATGCTCATACATACTCTCTCTCTCTTTCTATCTCGAACACCATTGCTATCATCTTTTCACCTTTATCTTTTTGGAAATGGAAATTAAACAATATAATTGAAATTATTTTATTATTGATGGAGATTTTGATTCTTGTCACATATGATGAAGTTCTAAAAGTTGCTGTTTTGATAATTTAATTTTAGATAATTTCGATTTTGAAAAGTTCAATTTATTAGATAATAAGTGTCTGACTTTGAAGTCTATGACTTATAGCCTATTTCTTATTGAAATTTAGGTTTGTCTTTCATATCATTTGGCTTTAAAAAGCAATTTATCTGTTTTAGAAGATAGGGAAGGTAGCAATCACTTTCCCGTATCCATACAGTTTAATGTCTATCCAACATTTAAAAAAAAATTGATTTTAATACAAAATTGACAAAATGTACGGGAATATATTTAAAAACTTATTGGTTTTAAAAAGATACTATTTCAATAGTTTAGAGAATAAGTCTTTGGGTAAGTAGTAGATACGATTTTTTATTAATATCTTTGATGAATCAGAGGATCAATACTGGAAATTGAATACAACATCAATAGATCGCAATCTCTGCTCATAGTACAAATAAATGTCTTTCCCAAACGCAAAGCTTAATGTTTCTGGTGGAATGAAAAATTTGAAAAAGCTGTACGATTGTACAAGGCTGCCTTCAAATCAATTAGATTTAATTTCAGTGGGGAGAGTTTTGTTGATGTTTAAAAAACAGAAGTTTTGTCAATTAAATCATTAAGTGAAGAGGAAGCAGAAACTTTGAGAAAAATTGTGAAACCACCGCACGAAAAACCAAATTGTAGACTCTTAGAATTTCATAAAAATGTTTAAATGTAGCATTAATAGACCAAGATCAAGTGGAGGTAATAGAAAATGAGAGCTGAATATAATAGTGAGATTATTACAAATTTGTGTCCTCCCAATGGAATTACAGTTGAGAATTTATAGACTTAGTGAAGCGGAATATTCAGTTTTGGAAAATCGTTTTTCAGCTGAGGAGCTGGAATTTGCAGTTGACAATACCATATTAACTTCTGCTCCTGGACTAGATAGAATAAATTATTTGGGTATAACTGAGTTGCCTGAATTTTGTAAAAGAGTTTTTGTAGATATATACAATGATATTGCATTTAATATAATTATTTGGAATGGAAAAATTATTTAGTAATATTTATACCAAAGAATACGTCTAATAAGATGAGACTCATATCATTAGCAACCTATATGTAAAAATCATGAAGATGAATAAAGGAAGACTACCATGGTGTTTGAAAGTTAATAGAATACAAGCGAACTCCCAGTTTGGTTTTCCTTAGGGAAATTCCTTATCGATAACTTCGATATTATTTCTATGGATATTCATCATAGATTCTATAAAAACAAGGCTGTGTCGACATTATTTCTGGACATTAAAGAAGCTTATACCAGTGTCATCCCATTGATGATTTGATGCAGTTAAAAAAGCAAAAATGTATTGTAAACTTTGTTCAAAATTTTATTATTGGTTGCAGTGAAGTTTTTAATCTGGAACAAAGTTATTGAACAGAAAATTACCAAAAGTTTAGCTCAAGGAAGCATTTTAAGGCTTTTGCTTTATTCAGTATTTATACTAGAAAATTAGTTATAGTAGAAAATACAACAATGATTTTGCAGATGACGTGAGTGTGTATACTGGTGGCAATAATGTTATGAATCAAGTTGCAAAATTGGAAATTCAGTCACAAATAATTCACACTACTTGTATAGTAGAGGGCTTGAAATAGCTCCTTAAAAATGTAATTTAGTATTTTATGATAAATGAAGTAAACATAATGATAATAAGGTTACTTTAAAAATAGTCTGTTTTTGTGTAAAACCATATAACCAAGCAAAACGTTTTAGAAAATTATTAAATCACCATTTGAATCACCAAGCTCATATAAAGAATTTAATTAATAAGGGTAAATTGTCTATGAGATATCTGAGTTGTTTGAGAACTTGGTGGGGGAGTAATCGTAGGTGACTTTGGTTATTTTGTAAATTAATAATTCAGTCTAGAATTGAGTAAGGGGTATTTCCTACAATACTATGTTAACTATTTGGAAAAATTGCAGAAGATTCAGAATTTAACTTTACCAATGTCAATGGGATGTAGGTATAACCCATTAGGCAAGCAGCTGAAACGAAGGTATCATATTCAGTTTTAGATTAAAGGAATTATATTATAAATACGTTATGGGAATGTCAGGAGAAAGTCATCAAGAGAAAATAATATATTAATATTTAATTAAGAAGCTTCAGTTCAAGATGCGAAACGTTTTGTGTGTGTGAATAATTTTGGGAAGTCTCTGATGGTAGAATGCTATCAGAATATTTGTGAAAGTCATTGTTAAAGTATAATAATCATTGTCATTATCTGGACCTTTTTAAATTCTTTTTTTATAATTTTTTGTTTGTAAACCTAAGAGACATTACAGAAGCAGAAAAAAATTGAATTGTGCTTGTTTAATAGTGAGTTTGAAAAGTATTTCCTGAAAAAATGAAATTGTTTATTTTATGGATGAGTTCAATAGAAATTCAAATGAAAATAGGGAAAGGCAAGTCAGGTTTGCTGCTTGGAATCCCAAGGACAATTTTAAATTTTTCTATAAAATTTTATACCTTTCTTGCATTTTTACTGCAAAATTTAAAGCAATTGTTAAATCAGTAGAATATAATTCAAAATGGTTGGTTATAGGAAGTAGTCACATGTCAATTTTTTTGAATTGCTTACATGTTTGGAAAATGTAAATACTTTAAAACTATCTTCTTAAGTGTATCTACGTAGACAAAATATAGCAGATGCCCACCATACTGGAATCGAAATTAGGTTAGTTTGGGTTCCATCCTGTGAATGTACAATGGGGAATGAAAATCGGATATAAAGGCCAAAGAGGTGGCAAAGGGTAATGCTTTCTTAATTAACCATATTCGGATGTGAGAGTGGGCTTTAGAAGTAAAGTTAGAGAAAATGAAGCCAAATGTGACTTTATTTCAAGATCTGTTATTGAAGGACAGGTTTCATTCAGGGAAAATCTATATCTTCAATACTGTGGTTCTGGAAAGACGCCGAAAGAAAGCATAAGCGATAACGTAAAGGAGAAGGCTTTAGAGAATGGTGCAGATCTCATTTTCGTTGAAATCCCGGTTTTTAAAAAAGTTGGAAAAAAAAAAAAGTTCCATGACTGTCATCCATCCAGAAACCCGCGGAGACTCGAATTGCTTATCCTCCGTGACTTCACAGAGAGTAGTTAGAAATTCAGCTATCGACGCCGGGGAGTATGTTTTTAAGAGTATGTTTCACAAAATTTGTCTGTTGTACGACATTCTAAAATGACTTTTGAAAACGATGTTGATATACTCTAAAACAATGGGGCAATATTTTTATTAGCATAAAAGTAATCAAAATTATTTCAATTTTTTTATTTAATTTGTAAATTTGATGCAAAGTATATTATAGGGATAGGTTACTTTCGTTGCACTTCCTTGTAAACTGTTCATTTGAAAGCAAGGAAATATCATTGTGGATTGTAGCTCCACTTAAAATGTATTATAGTATTTTGTAGCGCCTACAGAAACTGACAGGGACATTTTCTTGGGACTTGAGGGAAAATAATAATAGAAAATCACAATGTAGCTACACACTATATTTAACATATAGAAATATGAAGTATCGTGTGTCATCAATCACCACCATTTCACACTGGAACAGCAAAGTGGCTCTTTTGCTTAAAGTTTCCTCCCATTAGTAGAAGAGTGCATCCTTCTTTGGAGGACACTTCTAATTATTCAGACTTATTACCATGGTATTCAATGTCATTCCACTTTTAGCAAGTAATTTTAGTTATAACTGGGTAATATGAATTGTCGTAATTTACAATTACAAATGAACCCATCTCTGTTGATTCATTTTAGTTATTTTTAAATATTGATAGGTATCTTCATCCCGGATAGATGGAGTTAATTCTTCCTTTGTCTAGTGAACGTTTCCCCATCTACACCTGAACTTTCAACAAGAATCCGTTCATCGAATCGCTGGAATCTTGAAAAGATTTTCGGAATTTTTTCTCTTCTTAGTCGATCTGACTGATTGGATGATTGGCGAGTACCGGGCTATGATTTGCGAGCTTCTTCGTTTGCAGATGACTCAGCAGTTGATCGCAATCGAATAAATTCTTCAGACTTTTTCCTTTAGGCATGTTGATTTTTTTCTATGTGAGTTTTGGCCAGAATGCACCCGCCGTTCTTGCAGACTTCAGAGCATTCAAGAAAACTGAGTTAGCTCGTGGCTCAATTTCCTTTATGGAAATTCTGTCAAGTAATGGTTGCACATCACATGAAACAATTCCACATTTACGGAAGCCACTTCCTAGATTTTTCTTAAAATGTGGCTCTAGAATCTCAAGGACAAGTTTTTATAGTGCTGGAAAGTATTGCTTTGGTATAACAGAAGAGCTCAGACTCTCAGGAGTTGCTTTTCTGTCTGAGTGAGAGAGCCTTTTTCCATGTCCCTTTCAGGGCTCTAAAGAAAGCCATGCTTAGAGGTCGTGTCAGAGTGGGCAATTGGGTGGTTGGCAGACGATTACAATGTCATTATCTCTGCATTTCTGACATACGTTGACATTAAGATGGGTGGTCAGATTGTCAGCAATGAGAACTTTCTTCTCCAATAATTGTTTTTTTTTTTTTATTTTGCCAATTTGAGACTTTTAAACCAGTCCCTAAATGCATGTGAATCAACCCAATTAGTGTGTTGAGGCTGCGAAATATTGCGTAGATGAATTGGGAGAGCATTAGCAGAAACTGCAATGAACATCGCCTTCTATGTTCTCATCAGACGAGAGAGTTCTGGAAAAGAAACGACACATAATTGACAAAGATTATTACTTTGCCGAAATAATTAATGTGTATTGAAGAGATTGTTGTGGTTACCTCTGGGCGAAAATAAACGTTTTGCCTACGAATTTCACGATTGGTGCTTATACACGCCTCGTTTTGGCCTTTGAGGTCACGTAGACTGCAGAAAAGTGCTAGGAATTGATTGGTAGCGTGCCGAATCAATCTTTCCATGCGCCCAATACACGTTTCACTTAGCTCCTGTGTACGATCGCCACGAAACTGTTCGCGGCTCCTCTAATTTTCAAACAATGCAAGCTCGTCGCGTCTGATGTGGAAAAAATGGATTCCGAGAAATCTGTTAATGCGTAAATCTTTCGTCGCGGCCGCCCACGAGGTGGCGCGATCTTTTCGTGACTCTTCTAACATAGTTGAAAGCAGTTGACAATCGATTTCAAAGAACCTTGTACAAAAAATGAGTATTCGGCAAGGAATTCGGGCGGTTTTTGAGCAAAATTAGATCTCCGCGGAGGGAAGTTGATCCGCGGAGGGTGCTTAATTTGAATTAATTTGGCGGTCCATTACCAACAGTGTTTCGGACGTCCCCCCGTTCAGTTTTCCAGAATTGGAAACTTTATACACAACAAATGGTGGAAGTATTTCCGCAGCTGCACTGCCACACATAAAGATGAGATACATTTATTTAAACTGCAGTTGAGTTTAATCTGGAGGCAGCCAATTTGCATAAGTAGGTCACATAACTAACATAAACGTCATATAATAATAATGGTACAATAATAAAAACTAGTGGTGCTACAGAATGGCACAGACTTACCCGTATTCGTTTTCTATTTCCATTGGTCTCCGCTAGCTATTCGTACTTGCCAGCTGCCATCTATCGCCGCCCAAAGTAAATTTTAAAAACATTCTTAATTTTTTTTGTCTTCCTAATAGTAGACCGCAAATATTATTTTAAGAACATTAAAAACCAAAAAATCCTCGTCCTAATTGCCAATTTTGTTTGAAAAATTTGAAACCCTTTTTAATATAATGTGGTTAAGCTTTTCTGTAAATTCGAAATTTGAACCTCTTTTCACAGAAAACTATTCAGTTTTCGAAAAAGTTCATTTACTGTCATTTGAAGAACAATAGTGTTTACAAATTGCTGGAAACGTTCATATTAAAGTCTTGAAGAGATCTTTCAAAAATATTACATTTGTGTAATTTTAGAAAAAATATAAAATACCCCGAAATGAACTTTATGTCTTATTAAAGAGTGTAATTAGCACTATCTGTTCGAAAAGTTTGAAGGAAACATTTGAGCCATTTTTTGAGAAAATGGGGCATAATCGTTTCTGAAAATGCGGAATTTTGAGCTAGTTTTCACAGAAACTTTTGTTTTCGGAAAGCTTTATCTGACGTCCTTATTTAAAGCACATGTAATATAACACTGTGACAATATAACATTGTGAACACACACGACAATATAATATTGTGAACAAATCGCCGCTAATGTAAATATTAACAACGCCAGAGATAAGTCGAAAAAATTAAACTTTTGTAATTTTTATCAAAAAAGGATAGAGCAATATAGCGTTTATGTCGTCTGATAGTGCGTTTAGTACTATTCCTAGCAAACGTTTAAAGACAAAAGTTGTAGCCGTTTTTGAGAAATTCTGGTTTTTGTGATTTCTTAAAGTTGCACAAATCGCGCGCAATATTCCGCGACTTCAAAAATGTTCAAAAAATGTACATAACCTTAATGAAAGAACTAATTATTGACAACAAATTTTATATGAAGGAAAAACCTCTATCTTCAGTTTTGTAGTTGTAAGAAAGAACCGAAAAAATCATACTTTTGAAATATGGCAGCTGGGAAGAGGGTGGAGTAAAACCGAAAATATAGCCCAGAGCAAAGAAATAAGGAAATGACCTAGTTCGAGAAAGTATGTGCCATTCTGTAATATCACTAATTTATTTTATTTCATAAATCACACTACTGGCGCTATAATTGGGACATGTTCTTGTATCCTCTATAACCGAAGTATAGAAATTATACATTATCTTGAAAAATTGTGTTTCCAAATAATTCCAATTTTTACCCGGCCATCCTTCGACACCTCCCGTAAACTGAGGTGGCTTGGTGTCTCAGGAATGATTAGTATCAGCGATAGAGAAGACGGAGCGGGTAGTATAAAGCGAAAAAGGGCAGCGAGCTAGCGAGCCAATCAGTATTAATGAACTTAGCAAGGGCATTCCCAAAATTGCCTATTTGCGAACCACAGGTCCAGGGCCGCGTCGCATTCGGAATTCCCGGACCACCTCCTCACGAGGTCCGTAAAATAAGCACAGCAAATTAAAAAAAAAAAAAAAAAAATGGAATTAAACTTGAAATTTGTCGTCTTTTGTTGCTAATTTGTGTTGCAAAAACCTTCGCTCATTTGACCCTGCTATAAACAATCGGCCAACTGGACATCAAGGTAACGCCGCAATTACCAGAAAACCGAGAAATTATAGAGATAAATAAAAAAATAATTATATGGAAATTTGTCGCTTTTTTGTTCCTCAGTAATACCCAAAAATACATTTTGTCGCTCTTCAGATACCACGTAACAACGGAAATGCGAAATTTGCCCGCTTTGCGACAGGTGGCGAAGGAACGACTGTCCGTCACATATAGGTATCACGGAACAACAACATATATCGTGGTTTGACAACCGTGGTGGTCAGATTGAATCAGACGCGCAGAATAAATTTAGTTTTTCGACCTCACATAAAAAGACGCCACGACACACACACGAATAAGGTGACGTTTAAGAAATGTTTTGAAGTATTTATCACCACCTGATTTTATGGTAACTTGACGATTATTAAAAAGCTGTGTAGCAAAGCACAATGGATCTTTGTGGGTTGAAAACTTGCTGGTATATATTCTGTGATAGGCCCTGTTCTATAGTATGTTAGTACTTACGTATCTCTTTATTACTCACGAGATAATGATTTTGATTATTTGTCAATAGTAGTAATACTTTGTAAGAGTAGATTACTAATTTATATTTGATAAAGAAATATTTGTAGGACTGGCTCGAATTCGGGTTGAAAATGCCTCTAGTACCTTTCTTTTGTAAGAAAATTAATCCATCAATTTTTTAATATTTTTTCTGTGTTTTGCCTCCCCATATTTCAATACCATATTGAAATTGTGAAAAGAATATTACATAATAGATTGAAATAAATGCATCTGTTTCCAGGTATCGGCAAAAGTATATCAAGAGGCATATGTTGGTGTTTATTTTATTACTAACAATAAGTGAGTCGGCATATTTGTTATAAGTTTGATCTATGAATATTCCTGGAAATTTATGACAATCGACTTGATTCACTGATTCATTGTCTACTTCGAATTTAATGTTTCGGTGTTGGTAACCGTGATGAAACTTGAATTTGATTAATACAGTTTAATTTCAGTTCATCTATCGACAAAAACATTTAATTGATTTTAAAGATTTAGTCAGATTAGTTTCTAGATGACAAAGATTTTGCCACCGCTTATTAATGTTGTATCATCTGCGTAAGAAATTTCAGAGAAATCAGAGGAGCATTTGAAAGATCAATGAATATACCCGCAGTTTTCGTATTTGATTCCATATTTCCAGTGATTTAATGTAAGTTTCTGAGCTCTGCTCGAAGGCAGGTGGTGCGAGAAACTTGGCCGCTAGAGTTTTATCAAGCTATCAGGCAAGGGAGCGAAGACCCCCGAAGGCGGTCGGACTTCCTGAATGAATTCAACAACAGCAGTGGTGATGGCCAAACCATTCCTGAAACCTTGTGATTTATTAAGGATATTATTATTAGATCCAAGAAAGCAATTAAGTCTGGTTAATATAATTTTGTCATAGAGCTTCCTTTTTTTCCCTTGAGAAGTCGGTAAGTCGGTAAATGAATCGTTTAGCGTAATTTTTACTTCAAACTTCAGATTTCCCGCGCCCCTTTTGCGGAGGAGAACCAGGAGATATGTCGCAATACAGCTGTGGTAAGGCCACAATACTACAGTTTGAATTTCTGTGAATACGTTCTAATTGTTGTGCAATGTTTCTGGATTATGGAAAGCAGTTTTGGGTTTTTCGAGTTTGTGTTGATGCTAAAGGAATTAGTGTTTACTCCAAATGCCCTACGATTTGTATTGAGTTTTACAAGTAATTACTGAGATGTGTTAATGTGGACAGTAATATTGGTATATTACGTAACAGTTACTAATGCAAGAAATTACTTTTTTTGGTAGGACTATTAGTTTTCTTAATGAAATATGTTCTTCTAAAAGAGATGTTTTAAAAGGTCATGTACAATTTTCCGGATATATGAGTATTTGCGCGAATTTTTGCGTGAAACATAGGCAATTGTTAAACAGTGGTTTCCTCAAAACGGCTACACGTCCTTTCTTAAACTTTCCCCCCCGGATGTAGGAAAAGACGCCAAAAAGTGGAAATAAACCAATTTTTGCAAACTCCCTGATTTTTCAAAAGTTGCAAAAAATTAAAATTACAGAAATAGTTGTGATAAAGACTTTTTCTGAATGAAATACGTTTAAAATTAGTTCTTTAAAGATCATTATTTTTTTTTTTTAAAAAAAACAAGTAGTTTTGCGTATTCTTTATTTAAAGCGTAGGCAATTTATTAAAAATGTCTGCAAATACGTCTCCATTTTTTAAAAACTGGGATAGAGCAAGGAAGGATGAGAAATTGGCACAGATCACATCTTCATTGAACTCTCTGAATTTTTGAAAATTGCAACAGTTAGAAATTTTGCGAGAAAATGAGCCGTTGTAGCTTCACACTTTTTCCTCATCGGTACCCTTCTTGGGCATTGAGCGTAAGTGAAGCAATCATCCCTTAAGTTTTTGTCTTTTTCTCTCGCCTCGTCGCAATCAGTGCCTTTTATCTCTTCGTCCAGGGGCTCGGCGCCGTTAGTAATCGGGGTTACCAGACGGTCGCCCGTCCAGGAATCCGTATTGTCTCGAATTGCATAACTTCCGTGACTTCATTGGGCGTAGTTCAACAATTCGGCTAACGACGTCTGCTCATGTTGTTGGCTCATCACCCCATTTATCGATGACCGCCCCGCCACTGGCTGTTACCAAGAATAATCTCGTTTTCATTATGAAACACTTGCTGACTGTGTGTTCTTTGGGCACGACTTTAAAACGTACATCTTAATGTTTTTCAGGAGGAGCTAGAACCACCAGTTCCTGTCACCCTGCCGGATCAGGCAGCGGATGCTCTTGATGTGAGTCCAGAAGTGAGTCTCGTATCTCTTTCTTTAAGTATTTATGCGCTTGGAGGTGAAAGGCGAAGGAAGCGACTTGTGTATCTATTGGGAAGAAACGATTCGTTGGAAGTTCGAAGACGACGAGAGAAGAAAGAAACGACTTGGAGAAAGTTGCGTCAGTCTCAATCGCGACGTCATAGTGAGAGTTGCTCTCCTGTGTTGCGCAACGTATTATAATTAAATTTCTGCCGAAAGAGGGTGTGAAACTTGCATATTGTAATACGGCTGACGGCACAGTTCGGAGACAACACCACGAAGAAGTTGCAAGTGTACGCGTGACAAAAATAATTTAATTTAGTAACAGGACGAGGAACAATAGGCAATGCAGCTCGCCAATGCCGTCCGCGCAATATTTCGACTCAGGGAAACATCCGCCTGATGAGGGACGAGCGACGCAGAACTGTTGCTGATATTGCTTCGAAGCTCGACATAAGCTACAACAGTGCTTATTCCATTCTTACAGAGGCTCTGGCGTTTCGGAAAGCGGCCGCAAAGTGGATGCACTGTTGTGTATCTTCTGATCAAAATATGCTTCTTGAGGGCTCTTTTCACCTTACCAGGCTGAAGAGGATGAGCTTTTGCATCGCATTGTGGCCTTTAGTGAAACGTAAATGCACCATTGCACTCCGACATCGAAACAATCCAGCATGAAGGAATGCTGGCTTGGCATGGCGCAAGAAGGAATCTTCAGAAAAATGTCCATGCAACTGTCTTTTTTGATTTCAAAGGGGTCTTACACGTTGTTTTTTCTCCGTGAAAGTCGTACTGTGAACGCTGCAAGTTGTTGCCAACTTCTGAACGAAGCAAAACTCGCATATCGCCAAAACAAGTCGCAGATTTCCAATCCACAATGTAATCCTACTTCACGACAATGCTTGGCCACATACCGCAGCCCTGTAGGCAATCTGCAGCATCGCCCTGAACTTCACTACAATATCTACTCTGCAGTTGTGACTTGGTGCCTTGTATTTTCAGTTTTTGGACTGCCCAGAAGGTCTTGGAGGTCAGCAATTTGAGGACGATGTCGCTGTCGAAGCTTTAGTACTTAGTTGGCTGGTGTAGCAACAATCTTCATTTTATAAGAATGGAATAAAAAACTACCTATCCGCTGGGGTAAATGTGTTTCTAAGTATGGGGACTGTATAGAAAAAAAAATGTTTTTGAAGACTCAAATAAATTTACATTAAACAATTCCGGTTAATATTTTATTCACCCTCGTGCAGTCATCGAAATAATATATTTTTAAACATTTATATACGATGAAGGCCTGTCCCTTAACCTACCAAACCGCACCACCCGCCCGGTAATGTTTGTATAATGAAGTAAACTCTACTAGTGGGTCGTGACTGAGTGTGTGTGTTCTAAATATATTAGAACATACAGGGGGTGTGCACACCGTCTGTGTGCGCTCGCGTTGTGTGCCCGTGTAGTTACAGAAAGTGTTCGTTTTTAGAGGCTACAGTCGAGCTTCGCAACATCAGATGACATCATTTTTGTAATCATATAATGTTTTTTCATATCGCGTAGTAAATCACTTTGAATTTAAGTCGAGTAATAGTAATAAGATCCAGAAGTGATTTCATCATCATTATTATTATTATTATTATTATTATTATTGTTGTTGTTGTTGTTGTTATGCAATACAGTACTTTGAAATGTTTGTAAAATTCGATTAACTTACTTATATTGGTATACATTATTTAATCTCGTAGTGAACACATAATCTTTCTATTCTTCTTCATCTTAAAAGTCTAAGACTTGTACTTTTCCAAGAATTTTAACGAGTCTTTCCATCTTTTCCTTGGTCTGCCAACGTCTCTTCTTCCCCTCAGCCTTTCATCCCTAGTAATCCTCTCCTCCATTCTTTCAATATGATCGTTCCATTCCTTTCTTCGGTCTGCCACCAATTCCGTAATGGGCTTAACTTTCCACTCTTCCCTGATGTTTTTGTTTCTTTCCTTATCCAGTAGAGTGTGATTTGTAATTTTTCTCAGAACTCTCATTTCGGCGACCTCAAGTTGTTTGGTACGTTTTGTCTCGCTTCTTGGATCTCCTGCATATGTTAATATTGGTCTAATTATTGATTGATATATTCTAACCTTCGAGTCCTGTTTTAGATGTTTATTATACCATATTGAGCAGTTGAGACAGCCAGCGATTCTTTTACCCTTTATTATTTGTTCTTTTATTTCTTTCTCCGTTTGTCCTGAGCTTGTTAAAGTTATTCCCAAATACTTACTTTTTAGAACTTGTTCTATTATTTAATTATCCACTACCTATTTACACCTAATCGGATTCTTAGCAATTATCATAGCTTTTGTCTTCTGGGTAGATATTTGTAAATTAAAATTTTACAAAGTTTACTGAACTCGTACAGTAATCGTTGAAAGTCATCCTCATTTTCTTTTATTAACAATGTGTCGTCTGCGTAACATATGATATTTATATTATATTTTCTCATACTATATCCTTTTCTTGTTTTTAATGGGCTCAATGAATCCCCTTGTATTATTCCTTTTGATGCAGGTATAGCAGGTAATATTTCCCCCTGGTTTTTAATCTTTATTTTGTTTTCTTCTAAAATATATATATAATCGATTATTAGTTTTAAAAGGTTAGAGGGCACATTTTCTTGTTTACCATCCCACGAAAAACAGAAATTCTATGATGACCTAGAAATGATCAGCCAAATCGATCTTAAGGAACCGGTAGTGTAATAGCATGTGATCTGAATGCTAGAGTAGGAAATCACATCATCCCGGGAATTAAGAACAGGTTCAATGAATATGACCTCAATGAAAATGGAGAAACTCTTATAGATTTCTGCGTTGAAAACAAAAGAATAAACAATACTTTCTTTGGTCATAAAGAACAGCATAAAACTACATGGATGAACACAAGAGGACAAAAATCTGCCATTGATTTTATACTTACTAATTGTACAATTCACCCATCCCAGATACTAGATGTAAGGAGCCTATCAGGAGTGGATATTGGCAGTGATCATAACCTGGTATTAATAAAACTACGAATGTTCATTATGAAGAAAAAATATAGCAAAAGAAAAACCGGAACACATACAAAAGATAAATATTGAAGCACTAAGTGATGAATCTACCAGATATCTGTATAAAAGCAGACTGAATGACAAAATATCTCACGATTCAGTCTTAGATAATGACTGCGTAGAAATGTCATGGCATTAAAAAGAAAAATATTGTTCAAGCTGCTAAAGTGGCCGTAGAAATAATAGAAACAAATGGAAAAAAAACAACTCTTGGTTTACTAAAGAAGTGAAGGATATAGCACGAAAGAAAGGAGCGGCATATATAAAATTCAAACAGAATAATACACATCACGAATATAAAAATATCAAAAACAAAGTTAATGGAAAGATTAGAGAAGTAAAGAAAAATTACTGGATCTCCTTCACCATGCGACTTCAACATGATTTAAATGGGCGACAAAAATATCTGGAGATTCATTAGAGGCCAGAGGACAGTAATAAATGAACTTATTAGCACATATAAAGTATCTGATGAAACATGGATAAAATACTTTAGAAAACTACTCCACGATGACACACCAGAAATAATAGACTTAGTTAAGGTTTTACATCCAAGGTACAGTGTGTAAAATGTGAAGAATTATCAAAAAGTAATCGGAGCACTACGAAATCGGAAGTCACCTGGAGAAGATGGAATATATAATGAGCTCATTAAATATGGAAGAAAAACCTTATGCATAGACATAACCAAACTTATTAATAAAATTTTAAATGATGCAACAATACGAAAGGAATGGAAATCAAGCATTTTTATCTCTCTATTTAAGAAAGGCGACAAACACGGTCCAGATAATTGCAGAGAGATAAACCTGCTCATTGAAAATCATTGAAAATCCTCACGAAATGTATTAATATACTAATATTATATAATATATTAATATAATTAAATGTAATAATTACATACACACTCATGAATATGATAGAATGGGAAGACAACAACAGGGTTTTAGACGCGGTAGATCATGCACGGACACAATTTTTATCGTCCGAAAAATCATGGAAAAAGTTCTAGAATTTAATAAACGAGCTTTCCTATGCTTTGCGGACCTAAGCAAAGCATTTGACAATATAAAACTAATTGATGTCATAAGAATACTGAAACAAGAAAATATTATTTCTAGTAACTATATTTTCAATGATAATTTTGCAATAAATTCATTGAGAATTGGTCACTTTGGGAGAAGTTTTAAAATAAATGCTTTGTTATTTCTTCCAATATCTTTCCATTGTATCAAAATATTTTTTTATATTTCCAGGAAGAAGTTTTACAAGATCCATTAATTGATGTTCCTGATTCTTGGATATACGTCAGAGATGCTTCTGACCTTCGCAATTTCAGTTCATCGGTAAGCATAAATATGTATTATAGTTTGAATTGAAGGACATCGTTTACTTGAAGGTATATTTTAGCACAAGTTGTCGAGTATGCCTGTTTAATACATTTTAAAATTTTGTTTAGAAATGTTAATTAAGAAAAATATAAAATCACACATGCTACTATTATTTTTATTTAGGTCAGTATCTATGTGCATTTAGTCACTTTGTTTCCCATTACATTAGTTAAGCAGGAGATACTTATTTTCATTATTCACGATAGGGTCGATCATAAGGTTCTTTCCTACCAGAGTGAGACCTTGATCCATGACAGCTCCCATGCTTACTCGTGTGCCGTTTGGTGAAATTTCCTAAAGATTTTATTAATTTATTTAATGTCAAAAAACAAATAAAAATTGTGTACGAACTACCGACGGGAGAAGAAGAATTTGTTGACTTTTCATGAGTTGTCTTATGCTACATTAAGTTGAATTATGAATACAGATAGCCACAAGCATTTTTGGCAAGAATTGTTAAGAAAATATTCCCTACGTATTAAAAATTATTTGTAAAGGCAAATCAAATGCAGATTTTATGTGAAGTGCGACTTACTGTCGTGAGAACATGGAAACGAGTGTTTGAAAGTAGAAAGATAAAAAATATGAAGTCGCATAAAAAACTGGCCTCTAATGATGAGTGCAATTGCTACGTCGCTTTTTATAGACATCGGCATTCGCTGAAAATATGTTTCCTTGAGTAAGACATGTTTGGCAATAACCAGTGATTCCTAAATCAAGAGTCAAGGCAGTGTTAGAATTACTTACTTAATAAAGAGACCCGAGATTGTAGGTGGAATTTGCTTATTATTCGTACAATTCTCTTCTTTAATATTAAAGTTTGTAAACTATACGATGTGTTTCCCCAGAATACTAAGCCATATCTCAGGCGGCAATCAACATTCGCGAAATGTACACAAAGAGCTCAATAACTTCATTTTTGTTCAGTTCATTTAAATGGACGTTCCATTCAATTGGATGAAATAACAGGAGGTTGATGTTTGTTGCAGCATCTTTTTTTAAACTTTGTAAACCTTGATCAATCAATGAACGAACGTCAACGACATCTTAGGTTTCCTTACTTTTAGTAGTTTATCATTGTTCTATTCCCTTACAAACTATTTATTTACACACTCAAAAGTGCACTTTTTCAATTTTATTATTTTTTATTTTATCAACGATGTGTAAGTGACAAAGTTGATTTTATTAATGATATGATTTTATGTGCTTTGTTTTTCAGGAAATAACTCCTAATTATTCTTTCTCTAGCCGGTCTTTACAAAGGTAAGCATAAGTAATTTAAAAAATAATATTCTTTAATAAAAAGAATTATTAATTTTACATTTCCGGTTGTCTTAATATTCAGCTACCTTTCATGTTCATATTAAACCTTTCAAGAATAATGTGTCAGAATATAGTAAATGCACTCATTCTGAGTGTAAAATATTGAAGAGATAAGAACAAGTGAGAACAAAAACGTAGGTTCCAAGATCAAGCCTTCCCAAATACGCGTAAGAAAACAAAGAACATTGTTTTGTGCATGTAAACATAATTGAAACTCGCTCGAGATGAATTGCTTAAGGGTGTAAATACGTGTACGCTTTATAAATAAATACTCGGGGGCGCAAGCGCAGTAGGCACACCTCAGTCTCACTGCACCTAGTCTCCTATTACAATCCACGTCGCTCATTAAATGGAATTCCGTGTTATCGTACTTTTGTCCAAAAAGGCGTTTGAAAAATGAAATGTGTCTGTTTCCAAAAGGACGTTGTATGCAATTATTGCACCCACTTATTTTATTTCTGTTGGAAGGAATATTTATTTATTTTCCCAAACACTTGAACGTTATGTATTAAGACAACAGCGAAAAGTACACGTGTGAACTTTTCGCTTTAAGGCGTCCATGATTAGTTTATAACCATCTAATTATAAAAAACTATTGGCCGGATTGAAACTAATAACTCACGAGTGGAATAGTCATGTTAGAAAAGTGGAAAATCAGGGATTCAACACAATAAGGAAATAAAATAATACTTGGTGAAACTTCTGGGCCCCTTTCAAAATTCTCAGTTGTGTCACGTCACGTCCCTCCGCTTGTGCGCTCACCTCTGGGCGGGGGAGTAATCCTTGGGTCCTACATGCACTTGGCAGTATTGAATATATTGCAATTTGACTGTTTAAATGATGAAAATCAGACATTTTAATGCTCCTTATTAAAAAAAAATTCCTCAATAAAACCCCAAAATGCTCACAGGGTCGTTTCAAAAACGCTGTATTTTTCCAACCCTGTTGAAATTTCGTAAAAAACGCCCTACGGCATCTTGCGCAACTACTGAAAGAGGACCGCTTTCGGGTGTTGTCTACTCCGCTTTTATCGGTTGAGGTCAGCTCAGGGGAAGCATTGCTGCTATCTGTGCTGCGACTCTTGACAGGGAGGTCCAAGAGTTCGAGGCCCAACAGCAGCGGATTTTTGACACTAACTACATATCCAGTTCGAATTCTGCTGCTGTCTGGAGGTGAATTCTAGCGGCCGCTTTGGTAGTTACCCTACTTTCTTCGATCAGTGTCAGGCGAATGCCGAAACAGTACCTTAACCACGACCCCGCGCGCTCTCTCCTCCCTCTTCCTTTTCCCCTCCTCTCGCCTTACAAACATACACTTACATGCACTACACTTTCACATATGACTGGAGACCATTCGGGAGCTTACAGCTTGTCCAGGCTGGGCGGTACACCTGTGAGCTTATTTCATGTAAATGTTCAGCAAAGCCGTAAAAATGTGTGGGACACTCTACAATTACATTTTAGTCTTTTTAATAAATGCTCTTCAACTTTGTGAAATTATTTTAACCGATTTATATTTTTGTAGCTCTTCATATGATGTTCAAGGAATTAGCGATGAAGAATCAATTCACCCAATGCTATTTCAAGAATCACCTGAGGACCCACCTCACATAGATCCGAGGCAAAGGTGGATTGAAGAAGCAAAGCAAAAAGTTGAGTTACATATCCAAGAAGTTCGCAGATGCAGAAAATTAAGGTGAGTTCTCGCTATAGTGAGTTTATAATGTTTAGCTCATCGCTGTGAATTGAGATTTGAGCTTATATTTTCTCACTAACATTCGATAGTGAGCTCACTTGTAAGACTAAAGGAGACTGTCGGAGCTATCGCTCCTGGACAAGCTTATCAGCTGTTGGAGCGATAGCCTGTCGGTGCGACAGGATGTCCGAGCGACAGGCTCTCTAAGGGACAGGTTGTCTCAGGGGCAGGCTGTCTGAGGAATATACTGAGAGTGCTGTCAGACTGAGTGATTGAGTGTCCGAGTGATAGACTGCCCGATTGAAAGACTGCCAGAGGGGATAGATGACCGAGTGGTAGATTGCCTGAGTGCTAGACTGTCCACGTGATAGACTGCTCGAGAGATAACTGTCGGAAAGTTGTACGGAAGGCAAGGTAGGCGAACGGACCGACAGACACGTTTTAGAAACACTTTCTGTATGAGGGTGTGTTTCCATTAAACTCCCCGCCTTGATTTTCTGCAGCATTACAGAACTTGCCCTTTTCTAAGTAATCACTCTGTATATACGTATACGAGAAAGTAAAGTTCACTAGATTATCTATTTATGTATCTTGAGAACAAAACCATGTTGATCAGTGTTCATTAAACCGCTAGTTATTCAAAAATTGTAAAAGTTGTTCGAGCACCCTCCTGGAACTGCATTTTTAAATATCGATATTTTCCCGTTCTCTTGTACTACTATGCAGGAATTATATCTTTATTTAACGTCAGAAATCAGTTAAAAGCAACGTGTTGCGTACTATGGAGAGAAGTGTACTCTGAATTGTAATTGGGCTGAAAAGTTTTCTAATTTTTTTCTTTATACTTTAGGTAGGAAAAGTGCTAAATGTACTGTATTAGATGACATAAACACCATTTTGCTATATTCGTTTGTTGATGTTTTTTCAAAAATTACAAAAAAGTAATTTTGTGACTAGCATCTCACATCGTTAATTTTTACATTAGCGCAAATGTCTTCACGTTATTGCCTTTATGAGTAAATGTGTTTCGAATGGTGATTTATGAAGTTTCTGCAAAACTCAAAACTTTTCTGTGTAAACTAGCTCAAAATTACGCATTTTCAGAAACGCTCAAACGCCTTTTTCTCGAAAGCAGCTCCAATTTTTTTCTCGGATAGTGCTAAATGCACTGTTGAAGATGACATAAAATGAATTTGCTTTATTATTTTGTTTTTCAAAAATTACACAAATGTAATATTTTTTAAATATCTCTCACGCCTTTACTATACAGATTGCCAACGATTTGTGAACATTACTGCATTTGTGAGGGGAAGTGTTTCAAATGACTTCCAATAAAGTTTTTCAAAAACTCATAATATTTCGGTGAAAAAAAGCTTCAATTTCGCATTTACAGTAAAGCTTAAACGTCATTTTCGTAAAAACGGCTCCAAATTTTTTAACGCAAATTTCCATGTGGATAAGCTTTTAATATTCTTAAAGTTCAGTTCTGTCGTTGCGAAACCAAAAAATTGAGGGCTTTTTTAAGGCAATTTGGGTGGCGATAAATGGCAGCTATCAAGAGGATGAAGCCAAATGGACAGCCCAGAGCAAAGACATTAGAAAATTAAGTAGTACGAGAGTGTCTGTGCCATTCAGTGAGAAATGGGTAAGCGAGGAGCCTTTACAAGTGAGAGTAATTATCAGGTCCCGTCATTTTAACCTTCTCAAACCTCAACAATTGAGGAACAGAAACCTCCAAAAGAAACAGTAATTTTTGCCCACGTGGACCTCCATGACTGAAATTGCCACTTGTCTGAACCTCTAGAAGCGACATTCAAGCGTATTTAACATCTGCTATTTATGACCCATTCGTATATTTCGTAGAACTAACATTGTTTTTGAATAGTATTGTATTCGAATGCCCAATTGTGCGTGTGTACCGTCCTAGTGTGGAACTTGCTACAGTTGATAAGTATCAATTGCGATAAAGGTTTGGCACATACTCAAAATGTTAAAACAAATAACCAAAGAGTTGTCAAGTTATAAACTTAAAATAGTGAATGCGTTCGAAAGCGGGAAATCCTGAAATGAAATACAGTGAGTTTGGTTTGTCAGAACCCACCTTTTATGAAATTAGTTTATAAAAGTTTTAAAAAGTCAAACGTTCTATTAAAGCAAGAAGCTTGAAATGCATTGGAAGACGCTCCACCATATTTTTGAATAGTCAGTTATTGTCGATAAAACTATATTGATAAAATTTATGAACGGAAAAAGCATATTCGAAATGCAGAAATGCGGAAGAACTTAGTGAATTTCCTTAAGTAAATATTAGTGTACGATTTTTTGTTTTCTTTTTGTAAGCAATTATGTCAAATTCTAATGAATTGCTTATACAGTACATACATATGTATTACTACATATTTGCTTAATTTTTTAAATCTTTATAAGTGAGAAAAGTCACTCCTGTACCTGCAGAACCTGGTTTAGTGATAACCACCGTAAGCGAAAAAGAGATAGCAGTCCCTTCAACTCTCGCTTATCCAGGTTCCACAGTGAAATATTTCTAAAACTTTCTATGTAAACGTTGTTTGAAAACTGGAAGTCCCCAACACGTGTAGTTTACATTTTTGTGTATTTAATATTAACATTAAACATTTGAAAAATTAATTTTTTAACTGTCGATATCACGCCCAACTTAGTCATAAGGCGGGTAGTATCGGGGTCAATCAAGGCAGCACAGGGCGAAGACGGTGGCAAGGAGCAGGATGGGTTTGGGCAGTTCGGACAAGTGAAAGGATTTGGCGTCTCGTGCGATTTCACTGTAGGGGTGCCCACTAGTACTCCTAAATATTTGATCTTCTAATCATTTAATGTACTTGTTTTGTTGTTATTTTTAATATTAGTAGTTTTTGTGTAATTTCGAGTTGAAACTTGGAGTATCACAATAACGTTGCTTAGAAATTATACTTCAATACTCGATAATTGCTCTTATGTACAGATGGCATAATTACTAGCGCTCACAAATTTCCGTTAACAGACCTCGCGTCCAGATCTGTGCCAGAGTTAATAACAAATAGTTATATTGAGTTTTTTCTTCATACCTTTTGTAAGAACAGTGCACAAAACACAATTCAATGGTCCCAAGCCATTTTCGTTTCAAACTTTTGAATTTATAAAGAGCATTACAATGCATGCTTTAAGAAATCTTTAAATTGCGTGTCAAACTAAATTTGCAGCCATTTTTATTAAAATTTTGAAACCCCAGGTACTTCATCTGAAGTATACCAAAAAATTAAAGGATTTATATAATAATAATATTCTAATAATTAACTAATAATATTCTTCACGAACAGATGAACAGAATTTTCAAAGAAACACACTTTTGGAATCAGGAAATCAAAAACAATTCTGTTAAAATATTGATATCAATTATTCTCAGCATTACATAAGAGAACGTAACATATTATTATAAGATATTACATTATAAGGATGGATATCTTAAAAGTAATAGATTTATCAATTATATTTGTATTTCTTGTAATACTCCACACTCATGATATAAATGTAACAATTTGAAGTGAAGTAAAATATATCTAAAAAATATTTTTATGACAATTCGCA